>PVJH01003708.1:0-137243 GCA_004026705.1 Nesogale talazaci | reverse complement strand
CCGCTTCCCTGAATTTCCAAGTGGTAGACCTGCCTCTGCGCTCTGCCCAATGAGAGCCGGGAGGGGAGGCACCCGGCTCACTTTTCCACATCACTTCACAGTTCCATCGGGCAGGCAGGCGGGTTCGCCCGGCGGAGCACTCCGGCCCCGAACTAGTGGATGTCTCTGGAAGCTCCCGGCCGCCCAGAGAAGCTCGCCGGCCACCCGGGGGAGATCGCGCAGCGACTGCAGCGTCCCTCACTGCCCGCGGCGCTCCCCCCACCCGCGGAGGGTCCGCCCCGCGCCTCCGCAGCCCGCCCCGCGGCGCCGGGAGAGGCATGCCCGGCCTCCGGAGGCGCCTGGCGAGCGCGCTGGGACCGGCCGGCGCTCGCCGCCCGCGGGAGCCGACCCCGAGCCCTGCAAGCCTTTTGTGAACCCCGGAGGCTGGACATTCGCCAGAGCAGAGCCCCCCAAGAGTAAGTCCTTCCCTTCTCCCCGACCCCTCCCACCCCCTCGGATGCTTCTCTAAGTCCGGGGGCGATTGGAGGGACCGTTTCTTTCAGGAATTCCCACGCCCCTTCGGACCCACTGCGCGCACCGCCTGCTCCCCCCAGAGGGAGAATGCGGGTCCCCAGTCCAGGCGCGCTGGGAAACGGAAGGTTTTCTGGCGAGCGCCTGGCCTCCGAGGACGCCCCCTCTGGGTAGTTCGCCTTGGGGAGCATTTTGTCCACTGCCCTGACAGCAGGTCCGGGGGAGTCGCCGGGTCCAGCGGGGCCCCTCCAGTTTTGCTGCGGCTCTCGCTTCCCGCGGCCGCTGACCGCCTGCACCGCGGCAGCGGCCCGTCTCCACTGCAGGGTCCGTGCGGGGAATGGCCAAGCACCAGGTGCTGCTGGGGAGGAGGGTGCGAGTCCCTGGGGGAGGTGGGGGAGCCATCCTGTTGGGTTTTTGCCGCCCCTCCATGGAAGCGAGGGAGGGCACCCCTCGAGACTGGGCTGCGGACCCAGGCTCCGCAGAGAGAGCCCCCCGCGAGCGGCTTTCCCACAAGTGGCTGCCCAGCCCAGGAGGCGCGGAGCTCACTGCCCGCAAACTTGGCAGCGCCTTGCCAACAGCTACAGCGAGCCGCCGCCGCGTGCTTCCCACCCGTGCCCACGTCCCTAGGCAGGGTCTTCTTGAAACCCGCGAGATTGCGGTCACCGAGGCTCCCTGATGGGGGGGCTCCGTACCCTCCTGCCAGGTGTCCGCGGAGCTCCAGGCTGCACAGCATCCCACCTGCGAAACTCAGGGGTGCGGGTCGTGCGCCTGACAAGACCTAATGGAAAGCGGTCTCGCGCTCCTGGGTCCTTCCTGAGTGTAACAGGTTCAGCTGAGATCCACGGCTGGCTCCTGCCTTCCTGCCAGCTGAGGCTGCCAGACAGGGAAGACGTGCCATTTCCAAATCTGGGGCCAACAGGTTCCCACCAGCCCCTCTTCGCTCCTTCCCTCCCCTAAACCCAAGCCTCTACTGACCCAGGATTCCCAAATCCCAAAGTTTCATCATCCTCGATCCTCCCCCGTAGGCACTGAGTCGGAGGCAAATCCATGACTAGACTAGTCGTTTGCCTCCGCGAGCTGAGATGGCAGCTGTTTGCTTAGTATGCTAAATGTAAGAAATCAAACAACATTAATTGTTTATTGTTGCAAACGCACGGCATTTGTCCTTAATGGAAAATCAGGCTGGCAGCTGCTCACTTCAGGTCCAATTAAAGGAGAAAGCTTATAACCCAGCGAACAGGAGGGAGAAAGGTCCTTTCAACTTCGGCACCCTTTCCTAAAGATTCCACAAGAGTGTCCCCCTTTGAAGAGGCACCATCAGGCAACGGCTCAGCCGCGTCCTCCAGGGCTACTAACCAGATCTACCCGCTGCTCTCCTTGGTCCTGGCCGGGATTCCCAGTACCAGTTGGCGGGTGGTAGAGGTGGGAGGAAACAGGGCAAGGAAAAAGCATGGGGTTCTTGGACACCCGTGTGAAGGCGCTCAGAGGGGCGGGAGGGTAGTTGGGGGCATTCAAAAGATCTTGCCTTCTATGTCCAAGCTTCTAGCAGGCATCTCAGTGATTACAAACCCTTCCAGGCTGTCACCTCCAGCTTTATTAGAAGGGCTTTTAGACTGGAAAACTGTATGTGTGTGATATTTATGTAAGAGTTGAGAGTGGGATTTTCCATCCATTCAACCTCCTCTTGCTATCCCTCACTGAATGCAAAATGAGCTGAAGATTCCCCCTGATTATTGCCGTTCATCAATTGTACCCAGCTTTACAGAGATTTCATATACGAATCTGTGTGGGTGAGCACGCGCGCGTGCGTGTGTGTGTGTGTGTGTGTGAGAGAGAGAGAGAGAGAGAGAGAGAGAGAGAGAGAAAGAGAGAAAGAGAGAGAGATTCTTCCATGAAAGGCGCCCGATGTCTTTAAACGATATTCTCAGAGGGTGATCCCCACCCCCCTTTAATCTTCATGTCCAAATGTGTTTTGCCACTGTTCTGTAGTACGTGGCTGAATGAAATTCTAGAGCTATCGCTCTTTTATTCAATAATGATGCTAATCATACTATTCTGTAATTCTGCTGTTTGCAGATTTGAAAGCTAGCTGTTTCATGCCCAATCATAGGATTTTAAATCACCTTTGGTATTTTCTGCTTTTGGGGATCAGCAGAGGGTTTAGAGTTGATGAAAAGCCCTTCTGAAAATGAAGAGTAGGTTCCCACCCTACTCCCCCAAGCCCTCGGACATGACTGGTGTCAGGTCATCTTCCTCACTCCTCCCTTAGGGGTGTTAAGGTACCCCTGACTGGCACAAATAAGCCAATAATTTTAAAGGCACTGGCAAATGTACTCTAGACTCTGCCTTGTAATGCTGGTGTTCAACCTCGTTCATCTTTCTCCCTTGCAATGTGGATCCTGTAGACCTAGCTATGATTATTAAAAAGCAACAGCTTTGCTTTTTTAATTTATTGTGGCTTCCATATCTTCAAGACTCTTACTGGGTAAATCTCTGCACCCAAGACTCCTGGCTTTCTACTGTCAGGGATTCACTCTTTACGTGATTTAGTAAATATATCATTGTCTTTTTTTATAGTTACCCTTCCCGGAAGAGTGGTTCTCTTTGCTTGCTGTGTGCATAACAACTTGGAGAGAAGTCCTTACTCTGAGAAAGAACTTTATTTTAACTATTATGTAGAACTAGTTGCTGTCAAGACAGTATTCTACTAAAGCAACTCTTGAGCTGTTTCATTCTGAGCATACTTTTAAGACGCCAATAGTAGAAGCAAGCTTGATGAAAGGAAAGAGAGCGAGAGAGAGCTGTTTGAAGATGCATTTGTAAAGGTTGTCACACATACATAAACTCAAGATGTAAATAATCCTTATACTGAAGATTCTTGCTCCTTGTGTTCCAGAAGTTTCTGAAAATTGGGGCAAAGCAAGAACAGTCCCTCAAAGAATGAGGGTTTTCCTTAGTGACTCTATGCAAGAACATTTCCTTCAGGACTTTGCCTTCCAGGGTCCTTCCACTGTGTACTGGTAGGCAATGTGGCACCACAAACCTGCAGAAAAGTTACAATCCACACTTCTTCACCTGAAGAGAAAATGGTGTCAGTGCTCCCATAAGTGAGTTAATATTGAAAGAGAAACTTCTCTTATATTTCCCTTCAAAGTGGCACCTATCATAGTTTGATCAACATTAGTGTTTGAGCAAAGGTTCATGGTAAGGCCAAAAGGCATAGTGATAGTCAATTTCTACTACCAACCACCCTTTTCTGCATCTGCAGCAAAGTGTGGCATATGACAAATCAAAGGGAAAACACGCATCCCTTAGCGTTTCAGTGATAGAGGGAATTTAAGGCCCCAAGTCGTCTTTTTGAAAATGCTGTGCTCAGCCGACCACTGATATCAATTTCCATCATTTTCTTTTTTTAAAAAAAATTCATTTTCTATGTTTTGTGAAATTACCATGTTTAATAATGGACAAGCAGTTTCACTGTGTTTTCAGCAGTATTGACGCTTGCATTTAAAATGATGAACTTGACTCCTTTAGGGAAAAAAAAACACTCCTAACTATGGCATATTACATTTCACTTGTTAACAGGGTGGGGAATTAAATAACAAGGAAGATTGCTAATTGCTCTGCAGGCTGTGTGGCACAGACACTGTCATGCGTACAGACAGACACATACACACCATACTCCTGCCCCTTCCTGAAAATGTGCTCTCATATTTACTGGTTTAAAATTTTACATTTTCATCATGTTCCCTTTCCATTTAATTTGCCTTTAATGATGGGATTGGGCCTCTTGCATTCTCAGATTGACATATTGAACAGCTATTTTACAAATCTAACCTGCCGTGGGGGCTAGAAATGCCACCTCCTGTGGAATTTGATACATGCTTTCTTTGTGAAATGGAACACTATTTTCATCAACCAAGACCATCATCTTATTAGGAGGGATTAATTAACCAAAGGGCTATTAGTCTGTTCTGAGTTCATTCCTATAGTGATGAGCAATCTGTATCTGCTGAACCCTTGGTTCCGGCCTCTGGATCCCACTTCAGATGTAACCGTGGGGAGAAAATGAGTTGAACCTGGCAACTTCAAAAGGTCAAGAAAGAAAGAAGTTCAAGAGAGATGCCATTTAGCTGCTTCTCCCGTCTGTTGACGCTAACTGAATCTTCATTGCCACTTCATGCCCTGGCATTGAGGCCCATACTGTTTCAGTTTTCAATCATCTCCTGAGCTTTTATTTCCTGGGTTTTAAATGTCATGTGCTAGTCCCTATCATAAATATTATCCACCTTCTTGTCTGTGGACTTCGTGGTGGCTGTTGGGTGTTTTTTTTTTTCTCCTCCTTTAGAAAGGTCTTTCAGTAATTGGAAACATATTGATATAATTATCTGTATCACATTGGAAAGCATCATAAAATAATAACACTTGTAATACCAGTCCTCAAAGATTTTACTTCTCTATCCCACTGCCAAGGTTAGTGGCAAACTCTAGAATGAGCCGAGCCCAGAGCCAGTGGCCTGGAAACATTCATTTCATTCAATAACAGTGACCATGCCTCCCCCTATTCCTGGGCTGGGTTAATTTCAATAAAGGTGAGACAAGGGATAAAAGCCAGGGTGTTTTCTAAATTGTGATACCTCAATTTTCCCTCCAGAAAGTTCCTGAATTTTTCCAAGTTTGCTTTTAGCCATACCCACTCTCTTCTGCATAAATCCGTTTTACTCAGACTACAAAGTGCCTTTCTTTTCCCTCATTTTTTTAACTTATAGGAGAATATATATATATATATATATATTTAAAGATGCAGTTCAGCTTTTACAATGAGAATACACCCAAAGCTTGACTTGCATCAAGGAATCCTCATAATCATATGTGAGGCAAAGATAAACTTCATAGGGAACACTTTGATCTGTCTCTGACAGGGGTGTGTGTGTGTGTGTGTCACCCAAAGAGGAATAGAGCCTTTGCCTTACTGGACATGGATAAAAATGATGAAGAATGAATTTTGTCCTCCTTTCTCCCTCATTTCCTTCTTACATCTTGCCCTTTCTGTGTATGTTTTAATGGATCCATTCAGATGAGCCACTTGTGTATTGCAAGTCTGGGTTAGAAGGCACTGCACTGATTCTATTCAAGAGAGTACTTACTCACATACACAGCCAAGAAAATAACTCTTTATGCCATGATAAAGTGTTTCTGTTGGTGGGGCTATTGATATTTTAAGCACGTTGAATATATTACTAAAGGTTATTAAGTAGAATAAGCTTTATCGTTTCTAATGTCTCACTAAAGGAAAATGTGATAGTAGTCTGTGCATGTTTTTATAGGAGCACATGCATGTTTCATTAGTGGTTAAGAACAACATTTTTAATGTGTTTCTTTTTTAGATTAGTGCATAAAATCATGATTCCTGATGTGACAGAGTAGTATAAAATTAGGAGCACTGTAGGGGGAAGGAAGTCAATATTACAAAGGAATGCTTATTGGTCTCGTGTGCAAACTCATCTTCAGAGTCCACTTAGCATGTCAAATTTGATATTAAAAATTACCAAGATATTAAAAATTACCATTATCATCCTATTCTTCATTACTTCATTGGTACTTGAACAAGACAAATATAATAGTGCTTTTCTATGTCCAAGTATTTTCATCTTCAAAATGAGGATTCTCAGAAATGTTTTCAAAAAGCATCATGTATGCCTACTTTGATATCTATATAGTTCTGCAAGTTAGTAAAAAGTGTTATGTTATAGTTGCAAGATAATATAGTTTATTAGTCATAAAAGCAATCTCTCTAATGTTTGCGAACTATACATCTAGCTGATATCTCATTATTTTTGTCAAATGATCACCCATTACCTATCTGACTGACTACCCATCTCTCATTTGTGTCTGTGGCTCATGTAGCCAGGGTTGGTGGGTGGCTTTTAAACTATAAAGTCTTTGAAGCATGAAAGAATGACAGTGAGGTTCACTTGTAAGGGTGGTTATGACACAGTATAATCTAATTGGCAGGATCTTGACTTATTATACTGAGAGTCTTGGCTGCGCTTCAATTTCAGTATAACTGACTCTGTAACCTGGTTATATGATACAACTGATTTTAACCATTTCCACATTTCTTGAGAGAGTCTAGGAAACTTCTAATCAGTAGCACTAAATTTCCTTGAGATGGATATAAAAGGGATATTGAATCAATTTTTGAAAGAAGATCCTATTGGAATGCAATCAGTAATTACCATGGTCTTCTCTGCGGTCTTGTCTCAGTACTATTGAGGGGTTGGATTGACCTCATCTTAGAATTTCCAAGGATTTCTTACTTGATTCACCCTCACTGGAATGTAAATGACTGAAATGCAATGGAACTTCTCTTGCAAAAAGTTATGCTTTCAGTGAGTTATTATTTTACCTAAGCCACACAGTCTTGGGGAGGAAGCAGCATTTTCACTACTCGTGATAGCAAAGGACATCTCCTGTGTGAAAAAAAAAGAGAGAGAGGCACAGATGGTAGAGGATAAGAGCAAAATATGGCCCTACAGAGGCCAAATCAAATTATGCTAAGTTATTAATTAAAATGTTGAAAGTTGTTACCTAAGGCTTGAGAATGTTACTCATAAAATTCTGTTTCACTGAGACCCATAGTGCCTCATGCCATTATTTTTAAATCAAGTACTAGTCAAGGTTATTTTAATGATTACCTCCTTCTATATGTTAACATTTAAATTTCTCCCCATTGATAACACACATCCAGAAATTGAACTAATATTTTTGATCAATCAGTGTTTGCTTTGGCAAGGACAAGTGCTAAATGAATATAAATTATGATTGTGACATTGACAAAAGCTTTTATACATAACTCATTCAATTTTTTTATGTAGCCTTTCAAGTTAAGCTAAAAATCTATGATGATAATTCTAGCTTTCTAGTCACCTTCTTGAAAAGAGTAGACTTTCCTCATTCTTCGTTTCCAAAGATTCCTGATGACACTCTGAGCTAAGAACTGGGAGCAAACCAGAAATTTAAATCTACCAGCCATTCCATGGTAAGATGAAGCCATATGCTCCTATATAATTAAATCTCATAAACCCCAGTGAGCAATGCTCCTCTGCCCTAAGGAGTTTCTGTCAATCAAAAGCATGGGTTTACTTTTATTTTGGAGTTGTTTTTGGAAGGTTATTGCATATCTTTCTTCTGTTCCATCAAGGTAGAAAGAACATCCATTTCCTCACTTGTCAGTATGGAGATTCAAAATTTGCTCCCAACCAATCTTATGAGGGACTGAGCCTGGATCTACATACACTCTTTGGGTCTGACTCCCAAATCAATGCTCTTAACCATGAACCCATACAACTGCTCACAATCCAGCTGTGATCAATATTGATAAGCATTAGCCTGACCCTGATTGGTTGTTTGGATTTAGGAAGCCAGCCCCAATTGCTTTCACCCATGGAACTTCACCCACCTTTGCCTATTGAATATTGAACCTAAGCCTTACAATGCAAGTGACTTTTAATAGAGAAGTGAGGTGGTTCAGAGGAGAGAGGGAGTTAGATTTAGGAAACAACGTCCACGGTCCTACTGAAAAGAAAGATTGATTTTCTTTTTTTAATGTTTGTACTGTGAAATAGGTGAGAGGATTTATATTTCAGACCATCAAAACACTCGCAAATCCCAACTCCATATTTTACCCCTCTGCCCTTCCCCTGAACTCTCTTTTTCTTCCTGTGACCACCCATCCTTCTTTTCACCCAGATCAGTATCTGCCAACCTCACCATCTATTGCATCTTTCTCCCATGTTGTCTTTCTTCCCTTGGCATCCTCGGAATCAGATGCCTTGGGCATGCCAGTCTTCCACTCGGTTCTTATCCTTTTAAGTGTGGTCTCATCCTACCTTTGTTTGGGGTTTATTTTCAATCTATTCAACACTTAGCATTCCTTATGGTCGAAAGAGTTTTTAGAAACAGTAGTCTTGAATCCTTGAATCCTATCTTGAAAGGCACCACCAACAATGCAAAAACTACCTGGTCAACCCCAACTCATAGTGACCCAAGAAAGACAGTCAAACCATTCAGAAGAGTTTCCTAGGCTGTGGATATTTATGTCAGCAGATTGCCTTAAGCTTTCTCTGACAGAGCACCTAGTGGGTGTGCACTACTGACCTTTTGAGGTTAGTAGTCCAGCATTTAACTCATTGTGGCACCAGGCATCCACACATTAGAGAACTGGTCTCTTTTTCTTCTTTTTTTTGTTGTTGTTGCTGGCTTAGTAATCCCTTTCTGAAATTTCTGTAAGCAAACCAACAAACAGAAAACACAAACCCACGTTCATGGAGTTGATTCAGTCACAGTGGCCTTGTTATGAGTTTGCTGGGAGAGCCAGCCATTTAAGGACTTAATGAAAACCAAAGTTGCAGATCAAAGAAAGAGAGGGAGCACAGGAGAGAAGACTGCCTATATCAGAGCCATGGATCCTCAAAGTGTTATCTTGGATATCAAAACAAGCAAATGCCATGCATGCAGACAGATTGACATCTGCATAACTATTCACTCTGATGTCATGAGGCCAAAGAAAGTTGGATGACCAAATGTGTTATGACTGAGGGGAGAAACACACACACACACACACACAGATACATTTGCTTTACAAAAATCATTTTAGATTCTTATGCAACCAAGAAGTTCTGCTCAGGGAATAACAAGGATTTAGGAAAGGAGATTTTCTTGCATTCTTTTCTATTTTGACACTTGCAAATATCACCCCCAATAAAATTCAAAGACCTGCTCTGCTGTGAATCTCCCGGGCCACAAGCAGAATTGCATCCCTTGTGTTCAGGAAATACCACTTTGAATTCAATACACATTTACCTGTTTTGAAGCAGTCTGCTAATGGCTCCAAATTCAAGGTCAGAAACATGTTAATGGAAATGCTCTGCTCCTGTGTGTCATTTTTGCTACCATGAAATGTTGTGGCCACTAAACCTGGTAGATAATAAAAGCCTAATTTCCTGTCAACCACAATAATCTGTTGGACAGAGCCCTGACATGTTTATAAACCCCATTTTTATTTATTTTAGTTTATTTTTATGTGATGGACTCATCCTTTGGAAGCCTCATCTACAGTGCTTACAGAAATCGATGATACGATATGTTTTTGCATAATGACTTTAACATATCTGAGAATTGACCAAGTTCACCTTAACAAAATGTTAGGGTCAGCAGAGTAAGAGGCAGGCAGAAATTAGAACTATCTCTAAAAGGTGAGTATTAAGAAAAAGGCGAATTGCACATCTCTTACCCAGGAGACGACATTATTGAAGGGGATTCTAAGTACTTTCTCATACATAAGAATTCCAGAGGGACTATAAAATCTCTTCATCTCACTATCTGGGTGTAAATCAATGTAGCAGCATTATAATAAAGTGTATTGCTTGGCCAGACAGACATACTGTGGTTGGGAAATCCAAAAATAAATTGATTTCTTCTTTTTTTTTCTTTAACTAAGCTTTATAGCCATATTCAATTTCTTCTTTGCGTAGAGGTAAGCAGTTTGTGTATGCAGCTTCTAGTCACAGTGTTTATTAATTCTGATAACAATGACACAGCATCGCAATATTTCTCAAGAATTTCTACAAAGCTAGTTTCTTATCATCAAAGAAGACAATATCAGCTATGCCCACGGCAGACATCCATCCTTAGTAGCATGGATGTCAACTTCACCCTGGGATCCGGGTTTTCTTCAAGATCACCTCAAAAGCCATGGCTCCATCACCCCAGGATGCATGAGAAGACAGCGTTTTGCTGCACCATGCCCCCAGGGCCACCTGCTAATGAGATGTGGGCAGGGGAGCTTGTATGTGGAGAGTGCATGCATGCCATCTCATCTGTCCACACACCCCGAGGCTGGATTTCCCCACACCCAGGTTCTGTGCATCCTCCTGTGTGTACAATGTGGGGAGTCATTCGTGACCTTAGCATGAAGTGGCAGGGCAAAGTGACTCTCCCGACATGTCCACCAAAGCTTCAGGCTTTCTCTAAGAGAAGTCCTTCATGGGCAGCCCTCCAACAGTCGTATCAATAGCACAGGAGAGGCTGTTAGGAAGACATACCCTCTACTCTGGATTTCGGCTGTAAAAGGATGCCCAGGTCATTGGTTTGCATATTGGTTCAGTAGCACCCTGTCCAATGGTGTTTAGGAATAGGCTCTTCCAGCCACCAGAGCTAGACTGTTGAATGCCTGGAAATACTCTGAAATAGTTGACAGTCAAGGCTTTCTGTTCCCATAAAGGTTGACAGGTTCAGAAGGCCACAGGTGCAGTTCTCTCATCACCTGTAGGCTTGCTATGAGTCAGAAATGGCTGGATGGTCATGAGTTGACAGTCAGGCTGGTAACTTCAGATCATCCAAATGAGAGATGTATGTCAGGGAAATAAGAATTCACTGCATGCCAAGAAAGGCTTTCTTTTTTTTCTTCCTCTTGAAGAACTACTTGCTAAATATTCACGCTTGTCTTCTTTTTCAGCAGAAAGGGATGTATTCAGGCTTTGATATTCTATCTGGTTAGGTGAAGACAAAACACTAGAATGCTAATCAGTTAATAGAAACCTTAGTGATGTAGTGTGTAGATTATGACCCCCCCCCCCAAGGTCAGCAGTTCTAAACCGCCAGCTGCTCTGCTGGAAAAAGACAAATCTTTCAACTCCTATAATGAGATACAGTCTAGGAAACCCACTGGGGCAATTTTACTCTGTCTAATTGGTTCACTAAAAGAATTGATTCAATGGTAGTGAATTTGATGTCTGGAATTTCTGCACTTCACTTTGCTGACAGATAAAATGAGAAGGAGGATGGAGTTATAGCAAAACTCACATTGTGGGATTGTGAACATACTTAAATGTTTTCGGGTTTGATCCTTATTGTTTGGGTGCTTTCTAAGTAATCGATTACTAGTACTATTAGTATTTCAGATTTATCTTCTATTGACTACAAATCGTATAAGCTTAACCCTTCTTTTGTAAACTGAGCACATTTCCAGAAACTTGACAGTGTAATGGGTGAAACAAGAATCTGGCAACTATTGAGAAGCTGTAGGTGAGAATTCAGTGGTTGGCTCCAATCTGGGGTTGTGGTGGAAATGACTGGGATGCTAACACGTTTTTTTACTGCATTGAGCTGTTTTCACTTAGTTCTTTTGGGACTTCAGGACATTAGGGAAGTCCTTTTTATCTTTCTGAAGGATGGGGGCAGGGGAAGTAAATAAATAGGTTGGAATCATACATTTCCACTGAGACAGTGGAAATGACAAAAGCAAAAATGTTTGGGCAAATCCAACATGCCCTCTGTTCACAAAGAACATTCAAAGAAGTGGGCAACCTCAGCACATGACTAGTAAGAGTGTAGTGGGCAAGGATGTGGTAAGGACCTTAACCTGGGTGATCTCATCATTAATAGTTTGAAGGTTATCATAGATTCAGATTCATTCAGAGATCTGGGATTAACTAGTCATTTTGTTCTGCTCTTTCGCAAAGACCCACTTACATCCACCAATCCCATATTTGGCTAATTCCATCTCAACATTTCAATGAAATTCCCCCTCTTGCCACAGAAGAGCCACCGGCAAAGCAGATATCAGAATATACTTGCGCAGTATGTGAAATAGTTTCAAAAGAACACTATGGGCTAGCCTTTTCAAAGTGCCTTATCAAGCATGTTTCCTTCATCCTCAAAATAAAACTGTTTCTTACATAGTATGATCATTGCTATTGTTATGATTAAGTGACGTCCAGTTTTCCAGCTGTCACATGGGAAACCTGGAGACCAATGGGCAAACAGAGTTTAAAACTCGACAGATTGACCCTAGAAGCTATTCACACAACCGTCTTGGTTGGCATTCTGGTGTGGGTTCTCTTGAAGTAAGCTGTCTTTTGAGAACGTAAGGGTCCTTTCCCCGAGAAAGATTTAGGCTGATATTTCAGGATTACCTCCTCAGTCATCAACTGCAGTCTCCCACCTTAGGCTGTATTTCTGAACTCCTTCGTGACATCGCCTTATGCACACACCCACAGCAAAAGTCAAGTTTGTCTTGGTTACCAGACCTTGAGATCACGCATCTCATTGTCAGACTCAGGGGTTAAGCACAGTCCCTTTACTTGATGGAGAGCTTCCTCCAACTAGCCGTTTTCTGTGCATATGGTTGCTGAAACACCCTACTGCCCCATGATGTGGTTATTCCCAAGGTCAGAGAGCTTGATTCTCTTGTCCATCATTACAGAAATAATGAGTAGAGTATGCTGGGGTTCCAATGTAGACCCCTTCTCCTGCTGTCCTCAAGTCCATTATGATGTGTCTTAATCCTGTAGAGAGGTGCTAAGGCTGCAAGTTTTTTTACAAGAGCAGATAGCTTCAATTTCTCAAGCAGAATGGCTGGTATACCACTGACCTTGAGTGATGCTTAGTTCAGCTTTAGTTCACCACTCCCTATCTGGGAGGTTGTATGACATAGGGTGTTGTCATGGAACTCTCATTATTGCTTAACTATGTGAGTTGGGAATCAGAAAACCCCGACTGTGTCCAAGTTTTATTTTAAGGCACTTTGATTTTCATTTGGGAACCATCATGGTTGGGCCTCACACTAGAGATGAGAGAGGTCTTACTTACTGGGTGTCTGTTTTTAAAAGAAGACTTGATTTCCTGCCTGTGTGGCTATTGCCAAAAAAAAAAAAAAAGGGAGAAGGGATCTTTTTTTGACTATTTTATTTGACTGGGTGCCCTGTTGAAAGCTATTCTTCTTTTTCATTCCCCAAACTTTGAGTCTCCCTGGCATGCAGTACTCCTTGGAGGGAAGCTTCACTTTCAGGTGCAAAGTTCTAGTCACTAAGCTCTGAGCTCAGACAAAGAGTGACAGCTGGACAAGGCCACTGGCCATCTCCTTAGATCAGATACTGCCTGCATTTGAGGCTGAATCTGGTCTGACTCTTTCAACTGACTTCATGGAGGCCACTCACCAGCTCAGCCCACGTTAATGACTTTCTCGCTTTCCCATTCTGAACCCGAATGGAAGTGAAGACCTGCGGGTGAAAGGTTTCCCTAACCCATTATGAATTCCCTCAGCCAAACTGTTCCCAATGGTGTCCTGAGGAATTACTTTCCCATTTAATTCAGCGAGGCTTCTCTCAGGGAGCTGCAGTGAACATTATTTCTTTAAAAATAATTTTTTTGAGAGGGGAGAAACACGTTTCGCTATGCTGAAGGTAAGCAAAAAAATGTATTTGACACCTCAGGTAATGGGGATTTTTTTTTCTTTCTATCTTTCTGGCCATCCTGTTCTGAATCTCGTCTGTTGAAAAGTTGTATTTTTTTTTTTACCAGGAGTCATTCCCAAAGGAGCTTTTTATAATTTAAGTCTCCTGTTCAACTGTACATTTAGAATGGGACCCCTGCCACTGTCTTGACAATAGCCTACATGCCGGACATTACAGTCCTTCTCACTGGGAGCAGTCTAATTGTATTCGCTAACGATTAGCATCCAGGCCGAGAATTGCATTCAGCATAGTGGACTGGATGATTTTTTTTTTTTGCAGTGATTATGGCAGCTGAGACAGTGGACATGAGGGAGTTTCCCTGATGCAGTTTTCTTATTTTCCTTTAAAGACTAGCTCCTTCTTCCCTCATGCAACTCTGCAGATATAGAAGAGAACCTTTCTTTAAATGACTTAACAATGACAAAAGTTTTTCCATGAGTGGGGTTTTAGTCATAGATACCCCCCAAATTTCATTGAACGCAGGATTATATTTTAAAAGACAACTGTACTAAGGACATAGGAAAAGGAGAGGGTCAGAAATAGGCAGAGAAGGAAGGAAAGAAGGGAGGATTGGTATTACTTGAAACCGTCCTTCATAAGTAACATACTTGTAGATACACAATAAGCATAGGCTGTCTGTGGCTTATGAATGAGAAATGTTGCTAAGTATAACTTTAAGTGGAATTTGTAAGCAACTCTGAATAGGTTGATAGGGTTCTCTCATTGACCTTCCTCTTAAGCACAAGAAAAGTCTTAACACCATCACTTGCATTAAGTAAGGGTGAATGTGAGGAAGAATTTGTTGAGAAAGTGTGGGTCCATACCTTTCAAAAACAAGTTCACTGGAATCGAAGTAGATGACCATTCATACGACCCTACTGGACAGGATAGAACTGCCCCTGTAAGTTCTCCAGGTGGTAACTCTTTAGGGGAGTAGACAGTCCCATTACAGAGCCCTTACAAATCATTTGAACATCAGAGCCTTGTGACTCAGGGGGACTAACTCTATTGGATTCTAAAAAATAGCGAAAAGGACAAATGAAACAGGCCCTGAGTTCTCACTTCTCAGACCTCCTTTTTGTCTTTTGAGAGGTTGGGACATGCCTAGGACAGATGACATAGGTGTTTGGGAAAGGCCGTGGTTTTGCTTCACACCTGCTTGAGTGAACCTTTAGCTTCCTCTCTCCTTGTTTCCATTCTTTTCTTTTTTTTTTCCTTGCAGGCAATTTCAATGACAAGGACAGCCAATGGATCACAGTCCTAGAAAAGCACCTTAGACGATGCGGGTTCGCCGTGCCGTAAACACGTGGCAGAGCTGTGAGTAAACGCTCAAGCACTGCATGATGAATCGGATGGCTGCAGACCGGAGGCAAAAAGAATAATTGTCTCATTTTCCTGGTGATTTGCTTAACTGGTGGGACCATGCCAGAACGGCTAGCGGAAATGCTCTCGGATCTCTGGACTCCATTAATAATATTATGGATCACGCTCCCCCCTTGCATTTACATGGCTCCAGTGAATCAGTCGCAAGTGTTAGTGAGTGGATCCTCTTTGGAACGCAACAGGCTCAGTGAAGAACAGCGGATTTTGAACCGCCCCAAAAGAGGCTGGGTTTGGAATCAAATGTTTGTCCTGGAAGAGTTCTCTGGACCAGAACCGATTCTTGTTGGCCGGGTGAGTACCAATTTTAAGAACCCCATTTCAGAGTCTGTTTGTCGCCTTTGAGCCGGTAGGTAGCATAGACTCTTCACCGTTCTTGGCAGGTTGAGCTGTAAATCTCTGAAGCCACGAGGTTGGGTAGTTGACCTGTCCGGTCATTTGGCAGAGGAGTTTGAATAATCCTAAAAGCACAGTCTTGAATGTGGACACACTAGATAGCCTGCCAAGCTAGAGGCGCCCCCCCCCCCCCCCCCGCGCAACATTTCACAAAAGAAATCTGAATGCCAAATCTTTTCTCTAGCATTAAGTTTTGAAGAAGTACCTCTTTTTACTCATTTTGAATTGCCACCATCACAGTTTGTCCGCTTTTTTTGGTGGGTATTCTGTGGTTTTTGTTGATGTCATGGACTTCTTCTAATTGCAGGTCTGTTTGCGTGTTTGTTTGAATCATTCACTGAGTGGAGTGAAGCCCCTGGTGGTGCCGTGGTGACTCGTTGAGCTGCTAACTGCAAAGTTAGCTGTTCAAAACCACTTTTGCCACCAAAGGAGAAAGGGGGAAGCTTTCTACTCCTATAAAGAAAATAATTTCAATTTTAGAAACCCACAGAGACAGTTCTACCCTGTCCTATATGACTATATGATCACTGTGAGTTAGAATCTACTTGATGGCAGTGTGATTGGTTTTTAGGGTGGACTAAGAAGAGTAGAGTGAAAGAAGGTCAGAAAGGGTGCTTTGTACTACAGTCGAACCCAAACCTCAACGCTAATGTGCTTTGGAAGGAGCATCGAGATGTGATGCGGTCAAGTTTCAAATCAATATTTTCCTATAAGGAATAACTGAAATGAATTCATCCATTCACAACCACAAAGTTTTTACCATAATCTTGCCTTTTTATAAAAAAATATTACACAGAAATTTCAAAACAAATAAGTTCAGAGTTGAAAAATATCATTTAAATTAGAAACACAACTTTTAAAAAGTTCTTACAACTACAGTATGGTCCATACCTAGAGACTGATGAGAATCTGGATCTGCGGACACAGATGTGGACAGAAGGTATGGAGGGAGAGTGTCATTGTTTGAAAGGGGGATCCCGTTCCATAAAATGAACTGGTAGTTGCTTTTCAGGAGTCCCCCCCCCCCACTGCCCTTATTTGCTTGGTTGGTTTTGTTCTCCCCCACCCACACACACACTAATTAGGATCTGACTGGATTTTTCTTAAAAAAAAAATCTGTCTAGTATGGTCTGCTGTTGGTGTTACCTTAACTGTTTTCTAAAAGGGTAAATTATCACCACCATTATCGATAACACAGTTAACAAGTTCCTTATCAGGATGATTCTTTTCAAAAAACTCTTTCTTAGGACCCATGGTTTTTAATCTAAAAACAGAACAAAAAAAACTAAGAACATGTGGCAAAAGACTTGGAACACAGCCACAAAAGGTTTAAACAACACTCAGTAACTAACCAAGTGACTGAAACTCAAACTACTCATGTTTACAAAATCACGGGCATGCATCGGGTTGGATGCTGACGCTTTGTTTGAACTCTGATACAAAATTCTCTTAACATTTCAAGTTGAAATCTGATTCTCTTGAGTACCGATGTGGTTGAATACCAGTCTTCTACAGTAGAGTGAGCTAAACTCTGCCACAAAGGGAATAGAAAATGACCTCCTTCAGTGTCAGATGCTGTGGAATCAAAAGCTTTGGTTGGCGTGTGTGTGGTGAGTTAGCCTGCACTGCCTCGGTTTGATCATTGGTAGCAGGTAGGGAAGTAGCCCTCACCTCTCCCTGTCCCACCTCCTTCCACACAGTATGGTGGGTTAGGAAAGGCCACACACGTTTAAACCTACTTCCGGGCAAGGATGGTGAGATTTCATCTCCCACACTATGGGCACTTTGTCAGGTGAGATCAGCCCCTGGAGAAAGCTATCAAACTTGGTTAATAAAAGGGGCAGTGAAAAGGAAGAAGGCCCTCAAGGACATGAACTGACACAGTGGCTGCCAAAATGGACTCAAATATAAGAACACTCTGGGGACTGAGCCCTGGTGGTGCAGTGGTTGAGTACGGGATTGCAGTCTATTGGCTTGGCTGTTCAAATCCAGCAGCAGCTTTCTGGGAGCAAGGCTGGGTAGCTCCCATGACCACCAGAGGACAGTGATATCCCCTCCTATAAAAAAAGAACACTGTGAGGATGGCTCCGGACCAGACGGTCTTTCATTCTGTCTTACATAGGATGGTTATGAATTGGAACCAATTCCAGGATACCTAACCACCACCATCACCACCACAATCGCATGCATGTTTATTTCTCACAAGTCTTCTCAAACTTCTGTGAATGTTGACACCCAGGGTAAACCTGGCTGGAATTCTCAGGACAAACCTGCCAGTGACTGATTCATTTGGCAATTGATATTCAGAAGTCAATCCTGCTTATGTGATTTATTTCCAAGTGTAGAAATTTAAATATATATATATATATATATATATATATAATTATTATTAAATGTTGACTATCTGTGGTTAACTCTTTGTGGTTCACTAGGAGCTTCTGCTTGTATTCTTGCTTCTACCCTCCTTGCCTTGAGAAAGCCTTTGTGTGTCTCTAGCATGAATTTCCCCCTCATTGCCACAACTTTTACTCTACCTGGAGATCATGGGTGAGAAAGCGGCACGGGGAGCCCACTTGCACCAAGATCTGACCTTGAGACCTACAGAGCTGCCAGCGAGCACATGTCAGCAGCGACACTAGCCAGACTGAGAGCAGGTGCAGCAAGAGACTGTCTTGCAAATGGTTGCTGAATAGACACCTGTGCCGGATGCTATGGGGCAGTGAGGTGGGGCTGGTGCCATACAGATGGTCACACCCAGCCACGCTGGGAAACTTCAGCTCTTTACTTAGTAGACCAGTTTACAAAGGGACACAAAAACAAACTCCACTTATACTTATTGAGCCCTTCCCATGCACTATACGTGCATTTAGGCAAATGATGGGGGAAAGAGGAATTAATGAAGAAAACAATGCTCTCTTCCCTTAAAGAAGTCACTTTGGGACCAATATAGGAAATTTCGTGAAATGTTAAAAGCTAATATATGAAATGTTGAGAATATATGCAAAGCACTTTGTAATCAAGCTCTCTTACAGATTTCTCCTTAGATGAAAGTTTACAAAACATAGCACCTTTTGACCCTGAAGTTTAGATACATGGAGTTTTGTAACAGGTTCAATGTCCTCAATGGGATAGAAACACTTTTCATTTCTTTCTGGCTTTCCAGGATCCATTCATCCCTTTTCCCTGCCCCTTCCAACCCTCAGAATTATGTTTTGCGGCAAATGCTTTCCTTTTGATTTTGTGTGTTTTTTTGTTCTGAAAAGTAATGCCCATCACATTTCTCCCTCTTTCCCATCCCCTGTGTTGTTTTTTACTTTATATCTCTGTGATGTGCCTTCCAGTTGATTTCCCTCAGTGAATTCAGTTCCAGGGTTTACGGTGTAGAAGGGTCACAGACTCTGGTATTCACCACATCTTTATCCACCTTGTATCTGTCAGATTTTTTTTTGTATGCTTGATACAACCTCAGGTAGCAGAAAACCCTACCCTGAGCTGACTTGAGGCTGTTTATAGTCACAATGCATCCCACGGACTGTGACTACTCAGATAGTTTGCTGCAGAAATGTTAATTTGTTTGCTTACAGGTTACTGCCTCAGACCTAACTGAAGGTGTGACTTACTATACAGTTTATAGACCTTAGTGTGTTTGTAAAATGTGAACACCTCAGAAATCTAAAAATTCATCTAGCCTGGAAAATTTGAGGTATGGACTCCCTGAGTCTAAGAGATAGATTAATAAACTAGACTCAGAGAGCTCACAAATTCCCCCACCTGTGTTAGGACTCAATAGAAACTTCTCAGGGTGATAGTTATAACCACTATTCCCTATTGTACCTCCATAGCTAGAGACCCTGCGTTCCAAACTGCTTTTTGAACCTGATAGTTACTGAGTAGACAATGCAAGGTCCTTAAATTCCAACCTTCTGGCTATTCTGAACTTCCTTAACAAGCCCTAAGGCAAGTCATTTTTGTACTGTATGAAATTCTGGAAATGCATACATATATAATAAGAAGGGTCCTTTTACCCAGTTTCTTTTATTAAACTCTTTATGGAGGGATTCATTCTTATGCTGTCTGTAAATAGTTCAAGCATGCCAAATATAACTTGTCCAGGAGGACTTCCAGGTGTAGTGTAATAAATTAATCAATTAAAGCCAGGCCTGCTTTGGACCCATAGAGTGGATGGTAAATCTCATCATCATTACTTAAAGAAGTAAAACATGTGGAAGCAAATGGCCATTTGTTATCCTTTCCTGACTTCATTTTTGAGATTCTCGAGTTTCCCTACCAGACAGCAACAGGACTAATGCACCCTGGGATTTGGGTCAGCCTCTCTGTGGATTAAGCTCACTACCATTAGATTGAATGCTGACTACAGGCGAGGGTAGGGCCGCCCCTGTGTGCTCCCGACATTGTAAGTCTTTGCGGAAGTAGACAGTTTCATCTTTCAGCCATGGAGCAGCTGCCGGCTGCCTACTATTGACCTTATCTCACATGGACCTGGTGGCAGAGGAGACCCAATAGCATAGTGGATTATGCATTGGCCTGTCAACTCAATGGGTGGCGGTTCAAACAAACCCCTTACTGCCTCATTGAAGGAAGTTGCAGCTATCTGTTCCTTCAAAGCTGTAGACTCTTAGAAAGTCACAGGGGCAGTTGATATGATGAGAGGGAACACTGAGTGGGTAGCTTTATAGAGTCATCTCTGTCTTGTGCCCTATTTCTCCTGGGCACAGGGAAGAACTGCCCCATAGGGTTGGTGATGCAGCTTACCAGGTCTCCTTTTACTATCTGAGATACCGCTGGGTGGACCCCAAAGGCTAGCTCTCCAGCTGATGGCCCTGCACTGACCTGCACTGCACATACCCTCTTTTCTTACCCTTGACCTCGATCAACTTCCCAAGCAGTAAAATGAGCACTCCCAGTTCCATGAGGGCAAGGGGATTTTGGTAAACATTCTTGGTTGTACATACCGCCGAGGGATTTTGATAGCGAAGTGTTTGAGGATCTTGGGTTATAGCCAAAGCAACAAGAAATTTCAGACAGACTGCTTCCGCTTGTTAGTCAGGCTCAGTGTGGGAATGCTCCGTACCTCGGTGCCCACCAGTGCTCGGCGTTGTTTTATCTCTGTGCACACTCTTCCACATCCCGCTCTGTAAATGATTCCACTGGCAAGCTTCTCTGCAGGAACCCAGTGAGAGGTATCAGGGACTGCATCTGCCTCTTTACTCTTTACAGGGCCTGCCGGTGTGTCACCCAAGTGAGGCCTCTCGCCTGGCCAGCAGGAGGGCAAACTCCAGGGACTGACTCTTCAGGGTTTCCAAAAACCCTGACATCATACACCCTTGGTGATCACGACATTTTTTTTTCTGCAGCAGATGCAGAGGAAAGAGTGCACAGGGGAGTCTCCCGTGACTTGAATCTTGCGATTCCACTTTCTGCCTGGGTTGGTAGAGAAAGTTAGAAAACCTCGCCAATGGTTTTTCCAAATAAGATTCATTTTGAGTCTCTCATTGAAAAAAAAAATCCTTTC
Organism: Nesogale talazaci; assembly: GCA_004026705.1. NCBI lineage: Eukaryota > Metazoa > Chordata > Mammalia > Afrosoricida > Tenrecidae > Nesogale > Nesogale talazaci. The sequence continues at coordinate 116,126 of PVJH01003708.1, read as the reverse complement.
CATTATCGATTTTCTTCTGACTCATGGGTGACCCTCTCTAACAGAGTAGAACTGGCCCTGTATGTTTCCAAGGCTGTAAATCGTTACAGGAGCTGAGAGCCTCAACGTTCCCCTGTGGAGTGGCTAATGGTTAGAAATGCCGACCTTGCAGTTCACAGTTCAATGTATAATTCACCACACCACCAGGTATAATGTTTGCAGAATACCTGCTACATCATGTTCTGTGGCCACAGGTATATTCTGAGTGTGTGTTTGTGTGTGTGTGTGTGTGTGTGTGTACAGTTAGAGTGGTGGACAAACTAAAAAAATAAAATATTAACTAAAACAATACAACACTGAGTGAACTGACATCCCAAGAAAGGACCCTTCATCGGTCCTACTTGATTAAGGTGAAAAGAATGTTGCAATTATATCTTGAAGGGTGACAGTAAAGGAAGTTTCCACTGGTGAGGGTGGGAAACTGGGCGTGGCAGGTGGGAAGAAGACCTAGTACTAACTTGTGCAGCTAGAGCAAGACAACCACGTGTTCCCTTAAGCAGAAGCAACATCAGTTCTTTCTGAATCAGAATGAAGCTAGAAATCATATCTGTAGAGAAGCTTTCCTTGCTTCTAATTACCCAAATCATAACTACCTCTCCTCTATATTCCTACCCTTTATATGTGCTTTATTCTTGTCATCTTCCTGATGATCATTCTATAATATGCCCTAGTCTTAAATGGATCAATGGCTTGTCTCCCATTGGAAGGCAAGTTGCATACAGAAAAAGAATTTGGTGTCCTTTGGTTTTTTATTCCATATCCTCTAAGCCTGGAATATTACCTGCATATAAGAAGTACTCATACGAATATGTTGCATAACTAGATTAGGGACCATTTGCTTAAATAAGAAATCCATTTATACAAGTGGTATAAACTCAATAGGATTTGCTACAAATATTGTGTCTCAAAAATGGGAGTAATGCCTTGCTCCCATGTTCTTACTGGTGTTATACAGGCCAATTAGGTAGTTTCCAATGCCTGTCCTGTGTACTGATTTTACATGGACTACTTTGAGCTAGTGACAGTAGGGAAGGTGGCTTGTTAAAGTCATTTTCCTTGGAAGAAGCTGCCAGGAACATATTTATAAAAGCTATCTCCGAACCATGGTGTGGAACAACACAGGATAGTGAGTCCAGTAGCTTCTAATCCATTGTATGTGGCATATCAATCTACTTTCTAGATGCCTAAGTTAGAAACGACAAGCTGAACATACCCCATTTCTGCCTCGAGCCCTCTGGTGGGGCAAAATAGAGCTGGGCCTATATATACATACTTAAGAAGTAAATAAACCCACACCACTGGCTGTTGATTGATTGGACTTATGTGCACCCCACATGTTACAGGTTAGATTTGCTCCACTGGGTGTCCTTGGGTGGTGATCTTGATGAGCGAACGCAGCCAAACCTGTCTTGCAAGGTGCCTCTGGGTAGGCTTGAACGATCCTTATAGTTACGAGTGGAATGCAAACTGTTTGTCCCCCACCCCACCCAGTGGTCTTTGGAACCATAAATCTGTGAACAATTTTGATTCTCAATGGTAGCATAATGCTACCGGCAATAGGGGCAGACTACAACATAGCTTAGGAGAGCCTTAAACCAAATATGCCATTTGTCTGGCAGAGAAAGACACCTGAGATAGTTTTGTGATAGACTGACTCAATGTTGCAAGTGGGATAAAAAAAGATATGTCTTGAACAATGCTTGATGTCCTCACAAGAGCTGCCCCTCCTGATCCAGGGACGTGACATAGTGAGTCTACACAAACACCTACTGGGTGCTTATGTCTGCTAGGGCAATGGGTTCTCAGTTCTGAGCAAACAGAGATTCGTGCTTTCTGTGATGGCGTGTAAGGACAACAATCCAAGTGAGCAACGAACCAAACAAAGACTCCACTGCCATTGAGTTTATGCCAGATGAGAGCAGCAGAGTTGGACTTCCCCCGTGGGTTTCAGAGATGGTAAATTCTTCTGAGAACAAGAAGCCTCATCTTCCAGTGGTGGAGCCCTAGTTGGTTTGGAACCTGCTGACCTTGTGGTTAGCAGCCCAACCTGTTATGCCACTAGGTGGAGACAAAGGGGAGCTGTTGCAACGACCATTAGCTCTCAGCTGCTAAATAGCAAGGTTGGCTGTTTGAACCCATCAGCGGCTCTGTGCCTGAAAGACCTAGCCATCTGCTCCTCTGGGCAGATGCTGTGGAGTCTTCTCTCTGTCTTAAAGGGTCTGCCTATGTCAGAATGGAATCAATAGCACCCAGGAACAACATTGAAAAGGAACCATATGCACAGAGGCCATAATAAAATGAGATAATGGTTCTGAAGGTAAGAAACAGAGTTCTTTAGATATACATCCTGAGGCAGCTGATCTGTTCTGTGAGACAGTGGGAGCTTCCCTGAAGGACCAGCCAGCGAGCAGAGAAGCATTCACCAGACTGCAGGGCTGAAAACAGAGAGCTGTCCTGACTGGGGCACTGGTGCAGACAACTGTGTTTCAGGAGCAGAGAGCAGGGGCAGCTGGAAGATAGAGAACAAGGGCCGGAATTTTTGAGTCACGGTGGACAGATTGACATGAATTTCTTGGAGATCTTGCTTCTTTCTCTTTCACATTTGCCACATTGGAGCTGAGACAGGCAGACACTGTCTCTGGGTTTCAGTTCTCTCAATTGAAAAGGAAGGATGCATTTAGAATGATGCAATTCAGATGCATATCCCCAGGTAAAGGAAAAATGAATGAATATAATATATATACCTCCATATTTAGATATATATCTGTCTTTATGTACAAATGTTTGTGCACAACCAAAAAGGGAAAAGCAGTCCAGTTGTTGAGCTGATTCAAATCATGCTGACTTGGCGTGTGTCCTGTAAAACTGTGCTCCATGGGCTTCTCAATGGCTCTGGCATTTTAGACATTGATAGTCTTTGCACACCTTTCAGTTAGCAGCTGAATGCCTAATTCTTTGTACCCCCAAGGTGTCTGTATCTTTGTGGCTGAAAGCCCTAACAATCCATCTAAGCATCCACACATTCATTCATCTTTGTTAATCCCTCCTATCTATCTATCTATCTATTTATCTATCTATCTATCTATCTATCTATCTATCTATCTATCTATCTATCTATCTATCTATCATCTCTTCTGTGGATTCTCAGCCCAGTGTTGTTCTAGCCCCTGTTCTTTGGTTTTGTGGTTTTTGTTCTTGCTTCAGTCCAGGCTGGCTGCCGAGATCTGTTGCTGGCGAGGTGGTCTGCTGTTCTAAATCCAGTCTCTTACATAAAGTCCTCTGCGCCTTTTCTTCCCGCTTCCCTCTGTACCTGGGCTTCTGAGCAGTTCCTTATTTGGATAGAACTCTCTTGCCAGTGATGCCACATCTATTTATAATGCTCTCCCTCCAAGGCACTGACTCATTTTCTCTCTTTAAATTTGACCTTCTAACCTTCCCTCTTCCCTGCAACTTGGAAATCGTTTGGGTGGTGCTTAGTATGAAGGACACGAGATGCCAAATAATTACGCTCTATTACAGTTTACGGTGTCAGCGGCCGGTGAGAAAATTACACTTGACATGCCATTATTTTTGCTGGCCGTTTGCATGTTAAGAGTACCGGGCCACGCAGCTAGCTACAGCCAAATTGTATTCTCAGCCTTGTGAGAACAATTCACTGTCAATTCCAAGAAGCTTCTGCCTGCGCAGACAGAGCCTGTGCATCAATAAGTTGGCAGGAATGCAAGTCAGCATTGTGCATCTCAATCTGGCCAAACAACGTGGGCTATCTGCCGTGACCCATTGTCCCCACTTAAAATAGCCTTCATCCCAAGGAGGCTGGAAAACTTTGGAGGGTGATACAAATAGACGGCCGATTACTAGCCATGTCTGTCCCATGCACGTGCACACACACACTGATGCATACGTGTGCCTGGCCCCCTAGCTGGGTTTCGTGTATAACTCAAACCCCAAGCAATGGACTTATCTTCTCCTTCGGCCACTTCACTCTCTCCCTCTCTGTACCCCATTCTTTATAAAGGGGCAGGAAGACATGATGGGTGGAAACTCTAGACAATAAAATCCCATTTTAAGGCTAACTGACAAGAAAGTAGTCAGTGTGAGAGCAAACATATAAACAGAATTCATTTGTGTTGGAAATAAGCAGGTGCAGGGAAAGTTTGTGAGGACCATTGGGTCACCATGCAAACGTGGCGCGACTGGGAAGCAGTCCGTTCGCTGTGTATTCTGATGCCAGTCTGGTATGATATCACTAACCACGTTTTATGTTTCATCCCATGGAAGTGATCGCAACACGGCAAATACCAACAGCAGAATATACATGTGCATCCAGTACCGTGACGACAGTGCCTGTGTGCCATGGATGCAGTGCCTTTCATGTACAGATACACATGTGCATGTCCGAAAACATCCGACAATACATGTAGATGAATGGGTGGGAGTTTCTGTGGGTTTTCCAAATATTGACTGACGCCTTTAACCCGTAAGTACCCTGGACATTTTTTCATAGTCTGCGATATTTTTCGTTGTCCCCCAGCACACACACACATGCACACTGCGTGTCAGTACTCCTGATTTAAATAATAGTGATCATGTGGAGACAGCCCTAATCACGTTGACATACCATTTTGATGTAACAATGGTTTGAATTTAAGACAAAATACACAGCCATTAAAAATGGTCACCTAATGAGTCAGTGACAGCTGGTCATCAAGGGGAGAGACAAACGGTGGCGTTGATTGCTCACGGTGGTTCCTGTGGTCTCTTGCACCCCGAGGCAGTCAAGGGAAAGCTATATGGCAATACACCCAGGGAGACAGCCTATATTTCTAATATGCATGATCAATCAGGTTCTAAATCTTCTTCACAATAGTCTGCATTGTGCTGGTTGGTTTCTTGTTGTGATTATGTGCCATCTTAGATAAGCTTTTCATACCTTGTTCAATTTGACCAAATGTGTGGTTGGGGGGGGGGGGGGGCGGTTACGGTGGGGAAATCTGAAAATGACCTTATCCAGATTTTGTAAATTCAGTGTTATCCATTTCTAGGAAATGTTGGTAGATTGTCAGGAAGATGATACACACCGAAAGAGACTCATTCGGTAAATAGAACCTTATTTAAAATCAAAACAAACCACACCTGTGTGAAGCACTTGGAAGGGCAATCGTATCAGTTAATAAATGAGAGTGCTGTGGCTGTTTCATCATATTTTTTAGGAAGGCATCCAGAGAGAACGCACAAGTGCAGCCTTGATGCACTGCTAAATGCACTATAAAATCACCCGTTACCATGGAATAGACAGAATATTAAACGGGGCTGAAGGTTTCAGGTTTAGCCTTGAATGGGAAACTGCCTATGTGTCTACAAGTAATACAGCCAGGCTACATATTACATATAACCTTTCAATAAATAAGAATAACCTAGAAAAGTTATTTATGAGATTATGTTATTTAAGAAAGGTAAAATGTTACAGCCTTTACGGGATTTTGTTCAGCCTAGCTTTGCTGTGGTTTCTATAATCTCTTAGTACTTCCCAGCGTGCTATACTGTTTTCATTATAGTTAATTTAAATGCATGCATTCCCCTTCAACATACAAGGTGGGCATGCATACACACACAGACCCTGCTTTCATACTCACACCCTCCACACCCACCCACCCACCCACACACACTTTGCAAAATTGAGCTTTGTTTGTTCTGCACCCGACAAAGTCTCCAAATATTTTGAAATATGAGAAAAGACAACCTTGTCAACATCCAAAGATGTGAATATTCAGTTAAAGGTGGGTATGCTTTCTAACCAGCCCTGGCTACTCACCTCTTATTTTAATTTACATAGGAGTTCTTTCAGATGGTATATCCTAGGGGGGAAACTGAACGCTGGCTTTTGTTTTGCTTCATTTTGTTTTGTGTTTTTGTCTATGGCTTAGTCATCGCAGCCACTGAAACTCAGACTTTCACTCCCCTCACTTACTTAACGGGAATCTGAATTTTACCAAGATCCCTAGGTGGACACTACAGAGCTTTGAGACATAAACATTTCTTTAAAGAAATCCATCCATCCATCCATCCCAGGATGGCTTGAAGCATGCTTTCTGCTGTCCCCAGCTTTGGCTCTGTTTGAAATCTGCTGTTAAGGGAAAAGGTCATGGAGACAGGAGGAGCCCTGGGGCGGCTGAGGGGCCTTGGGGAGCAAGCCTCTGCAGAGGTGGAGGAACTCAGTGGGTGCTACAGGGGCCTGCAGACACAGCAGCTTGTCGCCCCACAAGCTCCATTCTTTCCATGACTGAGTCCCTGCCCAGCACCCAGGATGTACCTCCTCCTTTCCTCTTTGTATATTTGTGACAACTTAGCCAATGTGCAGAGCAAAAAGATCGACCGGCCTCTGGGGAGAGAATTCAAATGAGCCTGGTGAGAGAACTGGACAATATGGGAGAGCCATCAGAGAATACAGCTCCAGACATATATTTCTATTTCTTGGACTATTTAGAAAAACAAACAAAGGAAAAAGACTGGCTTTGTCTGTCGTGTCCTGGTGAGTCAGAATCGACTGGACACGGATGTGTGCCATGTGGCTTTGTTGGTAAACCACACAGGTCTTTTTAAAGGCGGCCCGATGCTTCCAAGCATAAGGGGAGCCCACCCAGTTCCTCCACGGGAGAATGACGGGACAGTCTGCCCGCTTTCAGTTGTGACCTTGAAACCCCTAGGGGGAGAAGTTCTACTCTTCCCTATAGTGCTTTCCTGTTTTTGTTTGTTTGTTTTCCACCTTTTTTGCTATGGAACTTGACAACCTTATCAAGGGTGTTAAGATAGAAGAAAGGGGGGTTGTTTATGAGCAATAAACGCAAACTGGGAATAGCCGCTTTATGAAAGCTGTCTGGTTAAAAACTTGCAGTTCTTCAATCCCCTGATCAAGGTATCTACTTCCATGAGCAGATTGGAAGAGAAACCATGCAGTGCAGAGTCCTTGTCATTACAGATTGCAAGCTAAAGGTTTGACATGGTGTGTGTGTATGTGTGTGTGTGTGTGTGTGTGTGTATGTGTGTGTGTGTGATGGAGTGAGAAGTCAAACCTGGCCAAGAAGATGCAAATGCTTCTGCCAGTCCTTCTGGTACCACATCAAACAAATCCCAAGGGGAGGTTTGTTTACCTGGGTGGGGGGGGTGAATGGGGCTGACACCCCACATTACAGATGAGAAAGGGAGACCACGGTCTCCCCACTAGCATTTGTAAGGTTTAGTAAGATGAGGCCAGACACTTGGAGGCACAGGTCTATGTGCAAGTCTCAGGGTGGGGGCAAAGCAGCTACGCTTTGAGCTCCTAACCACAAGGCTGTGGGGCTGAGTTCATCTGCAGGTGCCTCCGAAGTAAGGTTGGGTGATCCCCTCATGCCTCTCCCCACCCCTTAAAAGTTCAACCATTGAAAGCCCTATGAAACTCAGGAGGAACACTGGAGGCCGCTCCATCCGAATCAAGTGGATGTTGGATGTAACTGCAAATCTGCCATACATGCCTTGTTCTTTTTGGGTCCTGCCATGTTGACTCTTTGATCAAATAAAAGTTTCTGTGGTATAATGCATGTAATATTTCTGTTTTGTTTACTTCATGGGGTATGGAATTACCGTGGCCTGGATGGAGCTGGGACCCTGTACACTGGAGTAGTGTCTTTTGGTTGTTGTTGTTGTTGCTGCTGTTGTTGTTTTTTCAGTTATTCCCCATAGAGGTTTGTCAGGCTCCCTGGTTGCACAGTGATTACACATTGGGCTACCAATTACGAGGTCATCAGTTCAAAACCGCCAACTGCTTCACTGGTGAAAGATGAAGCTTTCTGCTCCCATAGAGATTCCCAGCCTCAAGAAGTCACAGGGTCAGGTCTCTGTCTGATAGTGTCAATTTGAGGTAAAATTAACTCAGTGTCATTGAGAATACAGGATCCTCTTGTCTTTTTTGCTCAATCATTTAAAAAACCTTTGTGGGGTTTCTTTTGCTAGTGTGAAAAATATCTGTCATATAACATCCACCAACCTAACCTGTTTTCATTTTTAAAAAGTGCAGCTAATGTGTCCTTGAGAGTGAAGGAAGACAAAACTTATGCAGGAGTAGCAGGAGGGAGAAAAACACATATTTTGTTTGGTTGGTTGATTGGGTTCTTTTGAGGGGGGGAATATATTTCTTGCCGACCCCTCTTCAGTCTCTTGCTTCAGGGCACTCGTGCATATTTACAAATATAATTTGCCTCATTTCACAGGCAACAAGACTGAGACTTTGGGAATGAAGTCAATGCCCATCGGTCAGGCTGCTTTCTAACTTTGTCTGAGTTAGGCAGCGTTTTTACCTGCCCCTGAGAGGCACACTCAGTTCATCAGCTAGCCGAGGCCCGATCTGCTCCATTTTCTGAGTGCCTCTCTTAAAGAGGGAACAGCAGAGGAGGAAGTGGTGGAGCGGAGTGAAAAGTAAAATTCAGCATGTATAGACAGGAGCTAAAAGAAGACAAAATGCTGGGGTCTCTAGCTGCCCAGACTAATTGTGTTAATGCTGAATAATTTAGGAATGATGTCCTGGCTCTGGGAGGCTGAGCGGGTGGACGGTGTGATGGAGAGGCAGGGCTATAATCCATCTTAGCCTGAGCTCTCTGCTCTGCCTTGCTTCATGTGTCTAGTCCTCCACGAAACTTTCTTGCTTCAGATGTGGATATGCTTCTCTTTCCATCTCTTCCTTCTCGGATCTGGGCAGCTCTGGGCATGTCCTTTGCAATTGGTACACGTTGTCCACTGGAAATAACCCGCTCTGACTTTTAGAAAATTCTCAGAGGGCAAGTCATTTAGTGAAATAGCAAACGTGGCTATTAAAGATGACCAAATCCTATCACCACCCGCTCAGAGCAAGTGGAGACTTGCTAGCCACTCCCAGGACTTATTTAGAATGTAGCAGGTTAGTTATTGTGGGATTTTTCTTTGATTTTGTTTTTCTTGCTTGTCTTTTAATGTGCTTCTGGAAACCTACTGTTATATTTGAATTTCTCATTGCAGTTTGAGTTCATTTTATTCATTTATGGTTCTGTCCTTATGCATTTCTTTATGTATCTCTTTCAATGATGATTTTATACATTTATTAATTTTGACCTTAAAGCATGTTTACATTGGCAGAGCTCAACCCCTGATCATGTGGATGCCGTTGCCAGGACGTTCCTCATCAGCCTTGTGAGGTGTTTTCTGAAATCACTGGATCTTTGCAAAGGCTGGTCCTATTGATACTGGCTACTGTTTCTCTCTTCTCCCCTTTTACTTTCCTATTATTGAGCTCCCACTGGAAAGGCCTTCATTTCTTATAGCTGCATTGGAAATTCACATCATGGTTAGACTATTGGGAATGCATTTCTTTTAAACATTCCCAGGTTTCTCTTCATTCCATAAATAGGAGGAAGACAGAGTACAATAAACTTGGAGATTCTCTCTTCCTCTCTCTTCTCTCTTCTCTCTTCTCTCTTCTCTCTTCTCTCTTCTCTCTTCTCTCTTCTCTCTCTCTCTCTCTCTCTCTCTCTCTCTCTCTCTCTCTCTCTCTCTCTAATGAGACTGAGACCAGGAGAGCCCAATGGAAATAGTGAATAAGACAAATGTACTGAAATAGAGATAATTTTATGAAAAATAGCACAAAGTGAAAAAGGATCTTAAACACACTGAAAAGGAATAAAGAGAGATTTCTATCTTGGTAAAAAGTTAAATAGATACTGAGGGAAATGAAATAAGGTGACTTAAATGGAGAGAGATCTGGAGAGAGGAGGAGACAGAAGCAGGAGAGGAATCAAGTCAAGAAATGTCCTCAGGGGTGGACGTTGGGTCCAATGTGTGATCCCAGGCTAATGTATTTCAGCCCCTGGACAGATAGGCTTATTCAGACTGTTCTGTTTTTTCCGGTCTGCTTTTATTTTTTTTTTCTGGAGTCCATTTTCATTTTAACACATGACATTTGCTAAATAACTGGCTGGCAGGACGAGACATGCGGTCAGAATGATTTGAGCTAACCAAAAAAAAAAAAAAAACAATTATATTTATTCTTTAACTTTTCTGAAAACACAGTGTTGGCTCTTCAAATTATACACATTTTAACAATTGGTGCTTGAAATTAAATTGTCATTTTAGCTGGACCTAAAAAAAATAATGATGAGTCTTAAAATGAAATGCCTTCATCGTTTATACTTTACTGTGCACTTTGGCAGTTTATGAGAGGGGTGGGGAGATGGGCAGTGATTATACATCAGCCTTTGAGTAATTTGGCTCTTCTCAAACTTCCCCACATTATGGAATGGGTTTTTGAAACATTTGGAGGAAAGAATGATCTTTCTAGTATATTTGGGTACTGGAAAAATTACAGCTTAGACCCAGGAACTAACTTTTTGTGTGCTTCCTGTTTTCTAAAGAGCCCAGGGGAACTAAGCACTCAGCACAAAAGCTGGGGCTTCAAATCCAGCAGTTTCTTTGTTAGAAGAAAGATGTGGCAATCAGATCCCACAAGATTCCCTCTTTGGGGCGGCTCTATTCTCTCCTGTGGGATCATGGTGAGTCAGAATGGACCCAATGGCTCAGGATTTCATTTGTTTTCAATATCTTTCAGCATATACAAAATGGCATTGAGTCCTCACTTAGGCCTTGTGACATACAGCTGTTTGTGTCACCTGCTGTTACAGTAGAATGAAGTTGGGAACTAGTGAATCTGTCACCTAGGAAGGGAGCCCTAGAGGTGTAGTGTTTTCCAGTTGGGCTTTGACCCCCATGATCAGCGGTTCGAAACCACCAGCAGGTTCACAGGAGACAATAATTGGTTTTTCTATTCTCATAAGTGTTTGTAGTCTGGGAAACCCACAGGGGCTTGCTATGAACCAGAATTGGCAGTGAGTTTGTTTGCATTGGGGTTTACCTCTAGATGATCAAGAAAAAGGGCAAAGGAGAAATGAAGCTCAATTAATGGTCAGTTTTGAAAACTTATTTCCTCCACACTTTCCTCAGCTCTTCCTTGGTTTCTTTGAGCACTTATGTTCTCTTATGTCACATGAAAAGGTTCCTCATGTTGCACACTATGCTTTGCTTTTCCAGGCTTTTCTTTTGATCATCCCAACCCATTAGGCACCAGTTAGGGTAACCGAGAGGATACATAGATTTCCACTAGGAGCAAAGCCTGATGGATCGTATACCCCTTCAGAATTCAGCTCCTACCCCCAAGGGTTCACACCCACCCCTCTGCACCAAGGGAGAAACATCTGGCTGTTTGTTCCTGTGAAGGTTGTCGCTCAGGAGATCCTGGGAACGAACCACTCTACTCTGTCAAACAGGATCACGCGTTGTCCACACACACGTGGCAGCGTGCAGCAGCAACCACCGCCACAAGAGAAAATCTCTCTGGTGCCCAGTCCAGCTCCTTGTCAGTGACCCCTCTGGCTGCCCACAGTGCTTTGCACCTCATCCGCATTACGGAGAGTATTTCTTCTTAGACTTTCTTTAGGAGGAGGAAGTATGTTGATATTAGAGCAGCTCCTGTTTTTATAAAGCCGGTGTTGTAAGCCAGGAGCGTCTAAATCGTCTCCCAGCTTGTCTCAGCTGTCTGCTAGGTAAGAGAGCCCATTAAGGGCCCCATCCATTCCCGTGGCTTATGTACCTTCCTTTAACTACTGGGACCACCACACTGCTTAGGCTGGCCCACGCAGGCTGAGCGTGTGTATAAGAACAGGTGTCCTCCTGTGAGACACCGGTGAGTGTGGCATACACAGACCTGGACCACTGGTAGCCCATGAGTCCCACCTTATCAGGGTGTGTTCTTTATTCTTCTGTCCTAGTTCCCATCCCACGCGTGTGATTTTTAGAGCAGTCCAGGAAACCAGTTTGCTAAAAGGGTAGGGAATTGCTGAAATCATTTATAATTTATTGTTCCAGTTGACATAGATGGCAGGCTTAGATTTGGATGAGAAGCTTCGGTGACTCAGTGGGGAAGCATTCACTTGGCCGCTAACTGAAAGGTTAGTGATTCAAATGCACGCGATAGTCCACTGGGGCAGATGTTGGTCCTTAAAGATCCACAGCCTTGGAAAGCCTATGAGGGCAAACTGTTTATCATTCTGCCCTGTCCTCTCTACTCAGCAGCAGTGGGTAGCAGATTTGGATGAGAAGTTATGCCACAGCTCTGTGCCACTTGGCATTGTGGTCATCCCATGGCTACCAATTCATGGGGCCTGGCAGAGAGGCTTTATGCCCTTGGGAAAGGAAAGCAGGATGCACAGGGACAGCTCCCTGAGTTGTGACAAGGAAAGTGAACGTCAAAATCTGAAGACCCCTCTCTCCTCAGAGACATCTTGAGTTAGCAGAAGGAAGGGTGCCACCTGGCGAATTGGAGACAGAAGATTCTTAGAGAAGGTATAGTCTTCGGGCGCTGCTTCTCGGTGGCCCTCTCAAAGTTTGTGCTTCGCCTTTATGTTTTGAAAATGTGTCCGCAGAAGGAAAGTGTGTCTAGCCTAGCTAGCAAAGGTGGCCTTCACAATTTGTGCTTCCCTCCTGGAAAAGTTGAAGCATTCGAATTGCAGAGAGGAATTCAAGGACGCACGTGGAATGCTACTACCCCGTTCAAGGAACCGTATTTTTTGCTATTTTCATAATTAACTATTTAGGGATGTTAAAAGCGATCAAAACACCACACGATTTGAAAGTGAGATTTCTTCAGAGCAGTGCCCACATAGCAAGACCCTTTGGATTTCAGAAAAAGACAAATGACTGAAGAAGCGACGTAAAATGGGGTTTTATTTCAGAACTCCCCAAGACCCGCACCACTCGTGCATCTTTCTTCTGTGGAGCAGCTGGCAGATGTGAACTGCCTTACATCTTGTGGTTTTAAGCTCAGTGCTTAATCCACCACACCACCTGAGCTCCTTTTTTTTTTTTTTTGTAAAGAGCGGACACTCATCTGCACTGGAGTCTGACTTACAGGGACCCTGTAGTATAAGAGACAATGATCCCTGTGGATGTTTAAAAACTGTACCTCAGGGCTGAGCCCCGATGGCATAGTTATTGTGCGCAGGATTGCAGCCCACTGGGATGGAGGTTCGATTCCAGCTCCATGGAGCAAAGGCTGGGCCTCCTACCCCCACCAGCTGAGGGCAGTGATGCCCCTCCAAAAAACAAACAAAAAGAAATGTAATAGCTTTTTATCAAGTATGTTTTAATAATGGTGTTCTTTTTATGCAACCTTCTTAGAGGTGTTATTGATTTAATATTCCATTCTAATTCATATTATTGGGATGGTGATGACTTGATACTTTTCTGCCAAGAACACTTTGTGATGTCATATATATATATGAATATATATATATATGAATATATATATATATATATTCATCTTGAAATCATTTCCCCCCCTACACAACTCAAGGGAAAGATGGCATTTCTAACAAGTGTTAGTCTACAGTTGTGTGCAGATTGGCTGGATTCGTCATGTGCATTTGCCAGCGAACTCATTAAGTAGCTGTGTTATTGAGTAGCAGAGCTTGAAGGTTATGCAGAATAGATAGTCAACAGTCCTGCTCAAACTCTAAATGAATCACTTAGTTTGTACTCTGACAGAAGCTATTAGAAGTATTCACTTGCTAATATGGGTGATATCGAGATGAGAGGAAATCATTTCCTTCTGAATTTTCCACTTCTCCCTAATCACTAAGTAACCCACAGCCATCAAGTCATTTGTGACTCACAGTGAGTCCGCATCAGGTACCCAAGACAGTAAATCTTTATGGAGCAGACACTGTTCTTTCTCCAGAGGAATGGCTGGTGGGTTTCAATTGCCATCCTACGGATGAGGAGCCCAGTGCCAAGGGCTGCTTGTTCAGTAGGAAATGGAAAGTTACTGAAAGGCATTGCCATGGAGGAAATTCCGACCCATAGCCACCGTCTAGGAGAGAGGAAGCATGATGTAACCATTATGCACTTGCTCGTATCCCTGCCTATGTAAGGCAAAACTCAGGGATAGAATTTTGTTCGACTCTGAAACGCATGCTTTGTTCACACTCAGTCCTCAACTAGTTTGGATGTTTCTGAAGCACAGAGAAAGGTCGTTTCCATTTCAAACAGCCCTGGAGCTTACAGAAGTGAGCCTGCCATTTCCCAGAAGGGAAGGGGTTTAAAGAATGCCAGGTGAGGGCAGTTAGAAAGATTTGATCCATAACAAGAATCCATAGTGGGAGTTATGTAAGCCTGGGACAACTTCCATTGTGTTTCTCACCTGTCTCCCCAATGAACTAAAAAGAGTTCTTGTGGCTCAGTGGTTAAATACTTGGCCAGGAACCAAGAGCTTCAGAGTTCCAGATGGGAGAGTCTGGCATCTTTGTAGAGGATGCCTAAGGGATCCTCTGAGACCATTTGACTCCTTTGCTCTGTCCTTAAAGGTGGCTATGCATCAGGATGGACATGAGGACCAGGGGGTTGACTTTGATTTCTGTGAACATGGCATTATTTAAACCATGAAGAATTGGAAGAGGAATTGCTAGATGAGAAAAGTGAGGCTTGCCGAGAGTACATCACAAGTCATTCTTATACCAAGAGTTGGAACCCACTTCCGAGCCGAGTCCCCCCCTCTCCCCCCCCCACCCCGGGTTACTCTACAGTGAGAGCCACAATCACTGAAAATGAAACAGAGCCGAGCTCCTGAGGGAAATGCGTTGTTGGAAGCTATGCATGGGGTTCTCCTTGCCACAGGAAGGACAAATGCAAGCCAACAAGACCAATCTCTTTATAACAAAGAGAGCAGTAGGGAAAGCTTGCTAATGCTCTCAGAAGCCTCAACAGCATCGTGACTCATGTGGACACCAGGTGTTTCAGAGTGGAATGGACTTTCTCGTCTCAGACCTTCCAGCACCCCTTTAGAGCTGCTTCACCTTTCAGTTCACAGGTGAGCAAGGTACCCAGGTGCATCATTGGTACCACCCAGACAGCAGGGGCTTGTGCGTAGCCTCATGTCATGTGTGCACGGTATTGTCTCAGAGCCCTAGTGGTGAGGTGGTCAAATGTTACACTGCCAATAGCAAGGTCGGGAGTTTGAAATTACCAGCCCACTCTGAGGAGTTCATCCAGGCTGTCTACTTCTGTAAAGAGGTACAGTTTGTTTTTTTTTTGTCCTGTGTTGGTGGGGGTAGGAGGCCCAGTCTTTGGGGGAGCTGCTGTTGGAATTGAACCTCCATCCCATTGGGCCGCAGTCCTGAGGACAACCACTATGCCACCAGGGCTCAGCAAGCTATTAAATTTCTGTAAGTTGGTGCTATTCAATTGCTTTTTTCTTTTGTGTAAAACTTCAAAAAGGCTTGTTCTGCAAATGCCTTAAACAGAATTTTTTTTTAAATTCTATTATTTGTGGTATCTTGAATTAGTTGAAATAGAAGCTAACCCTCTGAGGCACGTTTTCTAAATATTGAGGGGGGAATCTTTAAATTCATAATTATTTGAGCATTTCACATCTACTCTACCACCACACACTACAAAACCCAGAAAAACAATGAACTCTGCTGCTCATAGATAATTTTTGTTCTAAACATACCTGGTAGATACAGCAATAGTTAAAGCTATTATCTAAAGTAATTTATATCACCTAGTAAAGTCACCTAACATTTTCATTGACTTTTAGATTTATGAAAATAAAATGTATGACAAAATGAATTTTGTCTCCTGACTATGCTGTATCGCAGGTATGACAGCTTTCATTCCATATTTGTCTCTTAAGAAAGTCAGAAATTCAATTATGATGAATCCTAATATTAGCAGTTATCATCTGAGTTCTTTTATGCTACTCCTACAATGAACAGTTGTAGCATATTTCACATAGTGCTCAAACAATCCATATGAGAGATGAATGGCAATATATACTAATTTTAGGATAAAAACAGATCTAATAAGAGTCTATCATTTGTGGATTGCCAGTCAGTAAAAGTTTGCTGCATCAGACCTCAGAGAAAACTATTCCTCATCAGCGTGTGCTCTCGCCTTGTTTTTCAATCAAGGAATTGAAATTCCTTTGGCTAGAGAATTCTCCTTAGAACTATAAGCACTATATATCGTGCCATTTCATCAGACACACACCGGTTGTTTGGAGACCATCGTATTCTATCCATGTGTTTTGGTTGTTCCGTGTTTCAGGAAATAGATGAGGCTTTCTAGTTCTGTAAAGAGTCACCACCTCCCACACTCACAGAAAACTCATGAGGCAGTTCTGCCCTGTCCTGCAGGGTGGCTACGAGTCTGAATATACTCCAGGGTTGTAATGGTCATGTATTCAAGAGGTCAATTTCATGATTGGTATGTAAGGGTGGAGTCCAGCCTGTTAATATGGAGACAGCCATTGAGTAACCAGTGAGGCCTCTGTGTGGACATGGTTTTCTCCTGAGACTTCTGGGAAATCTCACGATATTTCCATTGTGGAGATGAGAAGCCATCTCCCCAGTGGTTGAGAGTCAGTCTTCAAGATGACGAACTATGGACAAGACAAGGCAGCAGCATCCAAGAAGTTGGAGGAGCCAGAGGAGAAGCCACATGGCCTTACCCTGATGGAAACAGACCTCTAAAGATTGAGAAGCCATGTGGAGACCACTGCCAGTGCTGAGTTGCTACTACCACCACTGGATGCTGTGGAGTGACACTGAGCCCTGGAAGTGAGGAACCATTGGGAGATGCCTGCCAGCCCGGGCTTCTGCACCCACTGCTCTGTGACTTTGTGAGTCAGAAGGAGACTTTAGAGATTGGTATCGGACATATGGGCTAATATCGGACTGATGGTTTGAACTGGACTGGGTTGGAATATTTTCTCAATGTTCCATTCCTCTTGTATATAAACTTTTTCCTTATATCCATGTGCGTGTCTATGGATTTGTGGTTTCTGTGACAGACACTGAGCTAACAGGATGGGAAAACATGCAAGAACTGTGGTTGAACTGAAGACTTTGTGGTACCCCACGCAAGGCCTGTGGACTTAGAAGAAACCTGGCAGTACTATTCAATAGCCCACCATCCACACATTCCCACAAATTTCCCATTTTTATTTATTTTTATTTTTAAAATATCCTCTCGGCTTCTTAGCAGCTGCAGCTCACCTCCATCCCCCACTTTTTATACCCCTCCTGGAAAAGAATTAACAATCAAACCAGCTTGATTGAGGAAGGGCTTCTCTTCCCACAGCTCTTTAACAGAGAACATAGCTTGAAGCCAGTGCAACTTTGCAGGCAGCAACGGAGAGATCACTATGTAAATCATTATGCCTGACAAGCTGAGCCTCCAGTCAAAAGCAAAATATATAGTGTGTGTATTTTCCTCGGGCTATTTGTCTCCACGGGGTAACTTTTTGAAAAGAAATACATACAGCAGGTTATTCTCCACATATCCACATCCACAGCATATTGTACTTAAGGAAGGATGTCCTGCAGTCTTGAATGGGCTCAATGCCAAGGCGTAAATGACCCTCGAGCCTTGTTCTCCTATTATCTCCATTCCCTTCCAGAAATCCCATGTGAAAGGGAGGAGGTGGGCATATTCCCAGAAATATAAGGTTGGCTGTTTGCTGCACCCTGGGTGTGTCTATTAAACATAATATTGTTGTGGGGAAGGCATTTGGAATATCTCCCCCAGTGAGATGCCTGGACCCCACCTGCCTTGGTTGTCTAACCTTCCTTGTGTCCTCAAAATCCTTTTTCTAAATTTTTCAAGCGGGCCTTTCATTCACCGTCATGAAACCCTTTGTGTGTAGTATTCATGTCCTGTTTAAAATTAGAGTATAATCTCTCTCCGCCATCACTGAATAGCACACACCATTATGTCACCTTGGAGGAGTCACAACCTTTCGGTATCGTGGAACCATTCACAGATAGAAAGGAAGTCCACTAGCTAGATTAAAAGCCACAGGAACAGAACAGTTCTTTGGGGTTCATCCTGACTCAGGAGATCCCATGTGTGTCAGAGGAGCACTTTGCTTCATAGGGTTTGCAGTGCCCCCCTCCTTTTTTAGGTGGGTGAGGTAAGATTGCTAGGTCTTTCTTATGAGGGACTGTGAGCCAGTTACTCACAGAATCAATATGAACACCTTGACTCATATTGACTATAAGACAAAGCATCCCTACACCATAGGATTTCCAAGGCTGCTCTTGTCACAAGAGAAGATAGCCATGTCTTTCTCCTGTGGAGTGCCTAGTAGATTCCAATTGTCCCCAGAACTCTTAGAAAAAATAGGGGAGGAATGACATGCAGTGTAGTAAATCACAGTAACTCTGTCATTGGTCTCGATAACAGTAACAATACTAAGTTTTCTCAGCACCCACATGCAAACTAAGATGCCTATGACTTCCCTATGGCTTGATGTCTTTCAATCACTTCATTCAGTGTGGGGAAGACATCAGGTACACAGTAAATGTTTTGTTCACTGAAATGTCCCCACAACATTTTTTTCTGGAATGTACAGAAATATTTCATACAAATGCATACTAAATTCAATGTATCTTGTATTTTACTCTCTTTTTCACACCATATCAGTCAGCCACTCTACTTTGAAGAGATACAAGAACTATTATCAACCATGTATCGACAAATTGTGGAGTGGGAGGGAGTAGATTCTGTATGGCTTTATTTATTTACTTTTTTATTTGAAGGCAAAATCAAAAATATTTGTTTCATGTCTTAGACTACTCCAGTGAATAGGTTGTATCTATCAGAAATATAGGCAAAACTATTGTATGTGTGTATATATATATTTCCCACAGTCATTTCTAATTGCAATCACTTCACATGTACTTTATATGCATTATCTTACTTAGTTTTATTAGCAAACTTATTACACGTTGTTATTCTTAATGCACAAGGAGAAAGCCTCTCCAATCCAAGAGGTTAGGTGAATGTGCTAGATAGGTCTCAATCTGCTTCCCTCTGACATTCAAGTTCTAGACTCAAAGTCTTGTTTCATCCATCATGTTGCCTCCTGCGGAAGTAAGCAGCCTATAACATTCACATTTTTAAACTTGTCTTCTGTTACAGATGTTGCTGTTGTTGTTATTAAAGAGGCTTGTGGCACAGTGATTCCAAAACTAGCCTGCTAAACACCAGGTTGATGATTGGAACCCTGCAGCCTCTCTCTGGGGAAAAGGAGCAGCGGCACTCCTGTAAAGAATCCCAGCTTTGGAAATGCATTGGGGCCATTCTGTCTTGCCCCATAGGGTCATAGAAGGTTGGGTGCAAGCAGCAGCAACATTTGGTTTTGTTTTGTCTCTGAGCCAGTGCACAGCAGAGCATATACCAAGTCAGCAGTTGTTACATGGAGATGTATGACTCCGTGCCACTGATTGCATTCTTCAACTTGTGCAACCAATTTCACCCTCTTTCAGATTCATTCCTCCCTATTAACATAAGCTCACTGTCTTCTATAGCTCCCACCTCATCTTTTGAGTTGCCATTACTGCTCCCATATTGATTGTTCTTGCAAGAGCATAATACCTCAGGGAGGCCAATTTTGCTACTTGCTTAAATAATCAGTTGGTTTTAAAAAGACAAGTTTAGTTTGGGTTTAGGACTGAAATATGATTTCAGGACAATAGTTCCAGGAGTTCAGCCAGTCCCTATGACTCCATAAACTCAGAAGACCAGGAAGGTTTTAAATTCTGTTCTATAATTGCTCCATCTTGATCGGGATTCTGCTATAAAATCTTTGATCAAAAAGTTCCCTAATGTGAACTGGCCACTATCCTTTTTTCTCTGGTTTCCTGGCACAGATGGTTGCTCTTAGAGTCAATTAGTCACACATTCCATAACCCCCTACTGTTATTTCTGATTTTTCCTCCTTCATATGTTGCTCCAAGGGAATAGAGATCAATTACTATGCCTTGGATGATAACTTGCAAGCTTGAAAGACCCCAGCCATTATACAGCAAACTAGGCAGTACAGCAGAAGCACGAAGCACATTACTTGGACAATTCACCTGGATAGTCCATGAAACCTCAAATCTCCAAACCAAGGACCCCCAAGCCCATAAGGTGTTTTGTTGTATAAAAGCCACCTCAGAAATGACTCTTTTTCTTTACTTTTCAAGAGGGGAGCTTTGTTGTAAATATGTGTCTCATGCAATGTTTACGAGTTCACCTTTTTACAGCTGTACAACCCACTGACAGCACTTATAGCAATTGGGTGTGCAACCTTAAACTTAACCTGTGTGATTTGTTTCTTTCACTGGGAACTGCAATTCCCCCCTCCTTGGTTAATAACTTCTCTTTTACTTCACCCTGCCCACTGTGGGCAACCCCTGATAAACGTGAGTCTCCATACACTTGCCTTGTTTGTCTTCCTGACACAAAGTAAGGATCGCTAGTGGTGGTGTAATGCATTGTGGTGAGACCCACCTGGTCAGCAGATCAAAACCCCCCATAGCTCTGAGAGAGGAAGACTCTACTTTCTACTCCCTTAGACAGGTACAGTGTCTGGAAACCCTCGGGAGGGTGGCGGGCTTCTTGGAGTCAGTATGGACTCGATGGCGGTGTGTTGGGGGTTTGAAAGGCCATATGGTATCTGTGATTGACTGCTCCCTCAGGATCCCCACTCTTCCTTTCCTTTTTCTCTCTCTCTCAGAACATCTACTTCTAGGCCAAGGTCTTCTCCTTCAATAGCCCCGGTCTCCAAAAAGTGGGATCGCTTACAAAAATAAGTGGCAGAACTGTGTGGCTGACCAAGGTCTTTGTAATCTTGCGCAAGTGAGTTCAACTTCTTTGAGCTCAGTTCAAATTCTTCTGTAAGTTACTTGGCGATTTTATATGGGAAATTAAATGAGAAACCATAAATGAGTACCCACTTCAGTAGGTCCTCAATAAATGATAGCCGTCCTGGCTTGACTGTGGTGCTCTTCAGGGAAAATGGTTACACGCTGGGTTAGGAGCACGAGGTGTGCAGTATGAAACCATCAGTTGCTTCAAAGGTGAGAGAGAGGACTCTTTCTCCTGCAGTATAGAGTTCCCAGAAACCAACAGGGGTAGCGCCACACAGTGTCGCCTTGACTTGCAATCAACTCAGTGACAGTGAGTTGGGGTATTTTTTTTATTGTTTTTATTATCCTTACTCTATGGACCATGTGACAGCATCTCCAGTCATCAAGCTTTCATTTCTCTAAGCCTTCCTGTCTGCCAATGAGCCTCTTGAACATAAGTGAGCTGACTTGCTTTGCACGACTCTGTTTTTGTTTTGGCTTCCGCAGTGTGTCTCTTCCCTCTTTCTTAGAAATGACTCTCCACACTTTCCTTGTTCATTTCAGTCAGTGTTAGGGTTCAGTGAGTCATTTGAGTATAAAACTTGGTCTGGGAGAAACTGATCTTTGGAGCCAGCAGCTCACTTCTGTTTCTAAGATCAAGTGGGCATCTTAAAACAGCAGAGTCTTGAATCGAATGTTCCCATCTGACAGTTCATTTGTGGGTGGAAATATGACTACACATCCCAGAGGTCCTTCAATCCATGAAGGGAGGTTGGGTGTCCTGACATTCTTGGTAATACTAGAAAGATGGTAGGCATGGTTCACTCACTCATTAGATGAGAAGCTTAGTCAGAGCCTGGAGAATAAGCGAGCAAGAAAGGACTCCAGTGCATTCCACCCCATTTGCTTTAGTCTGGCAATCATGGAACCTGATTGGAGAATATTCGTGAGAAGTTTGTCATTCAGACAGTCTTGATTAAAACCCAGACCCTGCTACCAACTAACACAATCATCACCCATACGCAATTATTTTAACTATTTTGAATTCAAGCCGCAGGTTACACATTTGCCAGGTGAGAAAAAAATGGCCCCTGAAAAAAATTGATAGGTAGGGTTAGTGCTCGTTCGCCACAGAATTCTAGTGAATCTTTCCTGGGTGGTGCTCATGACTTTGGGCAGTTTGCACTGGACCTTGGCCATTCAGAATCTTGACTTGAGAGCACGTGCAGAGAAGTTTTTCCTTTGGGTGATTTAGGTGAATGAAACAAACCTTTGGGAGTAGGAATGCCTGCCTAACTTCAATCCCACTGGAACATGAGACATTCAAATGAAGACATTACAAGTGTAAAGCATATAAATTCCTTTATCCTTCACCTGGATAGACCAATCTGTTAAGTTTCCCTCATTTATTTTACTATTCTCAGCCAAAGCAAATTTTGTTTTCCTAAATTATTTGGATGTAAGTTGGAAACAGTATAGCCATTTGCCACAAAATGCTTTCATTATATCTGCTAACCATAGCCCTAGGGTAATGGTTGGAATCAGACACTCACATAGATACAATGCTATGAATTAATTCAAAATTCTTATGAGAAGTTAGCAATTGTTCCAATAATGTTCTTTATATCTATTACTATTTCTTGATTCAGGATGAAATCTAAGCTCATACACTGTTCTTACCTATCACATCCCTTTAGTTTCTTTGGATCTGTGTCTTTCTTGGCATTTGATATGGAGGTAAGTTAAAAAGCATCGCACAGAATCATAGAAACCTTTATTAATCAAGGTATCAAGTGTCATGCTATCGATGCTGAACACATCCCCCATCTAGGTAGGAGGCAGTGTTTCCATCACTCTCACCATTTTCCAAAGAATTCGGTGCTCTTTGTTTTAGACCAAGTCATAATAGGTGATTTTGACATCTTCAAAAGACTCCAATTGTGTTTCTTTTCAATGTTCATAGTGTTTGGGAAACAAAACGGTTTCTGAAATGGAAAGATCAGATCAAGGCTGTAGGGTGGATGGGCCAAGGGTTTCCAAGGTAATCCCCAAAGGAGAGCCCTCCGTGCCCTGAAGGATTGAACTGATGCCAGTCACCAGTTGTGATGGGTAAAAAATCCTTGACAATGATTTCCTGTTTTTTTTTCCTAACCAGTGCAATTATCAAGATTTTTCGAATGACTTCATTACAAGATCCTGTGCTTGTCCTGTTTTCTTTGAGGAAATACACCAAGATGAATACTTTGGAATCTTCAAAAACATTCCCCATAATCTTCTGGGCTGGCCTCTTTGGGCCTCAATTGTGACAGGCCAGGTACATTCCCTTGGCAGCTAGTGTTTTGACTGGACCTTTGGTTTTTGAAGACATCAAGCAGTTTAAAGCAAAAGCATCACAGAGTGAACTTGTCTGCTGTTACCAAGTGACTGCACAGACCATAGTGAAATATCTGTTGTTGAGAATGAACCCATGCATGTAATATCTGGAACTTAACTAGCCAGCCATTTTCATTTACCTTGGTATATTTGAGGATCATACTTCAGTTATTTTGTATTCTTCTATTTGCATGTTTCAAATTCTTTTGTGATCATGTGGTTGTTATCGTTTTGCTTGGACAGGAAGCGATACAATGGAGATATGCCCTTCTTCCTGCATCTCACCCTGAGACAAGTCATGTTGTTTTGGCCTACTGCTGATGCTGCTAGTTTCCTCACTTCACTAAGATGGTGTTTACTAAGTCTCTTCAACCAAAAGTTACTCTTTCTCCTTTAGTAATGAATAAGAAACATGAGTAGCTCTGGTGTGCTGATTCTGCTTACTACCCTGCATTCATCCAATAGTTTTTACAATTTGGTGCATTTCTATCTCTATATGTGCATGTGCAGGTTTTAATGCATGGACTTACCTCAAAGGGGCTGGCCAGTCTGAAAACTGTGAGGCAAGCCAGTGGAAACTTTAGCATAGTCTTGAGACTCATTTTTCTTAGAAAGGCATTCTATGCTTTGAGATACATCCATCCACGTGATCACCCTTGACAAGAGGGATTGAAACCGTTGCTTCCACAATGAGCGAACGACAGTTGTGAGCATGATGCAGGACGGAGCAGTGTGCTTGCTGTGCATACGGTTCCTAGGACATAGAGCCCATTTGGATGGCACGGAACAACCACCACCACAGTGACGGTGACTTGGGTACAATCCACTTACCTTACTGAGAGTAGTCTCATTTATGAAAATCAGCTGATCATAAATACTCTCAACTTGACAAACTACCTGCAGAGAATCAACTGGAGTAAAGATGAACAAAACCGCTGGGCCCTAAATCCTAGCCAAATTGACACAGAAAATGAACCATCCCAGATGTCTCCATTTTACTTTAGACAGTGCCCTGTATGGCAGGCTATGGGTCTAATGGGAGAACCCATGTTGCCTTCGCAAACTGGTCACAAGGAGACTGACTCGGTTGGGACAGCTCTTACATTTGACTTGAGTAATACGGACTTTTTGTCAGAAGATCTAACTCCTGAGCATTAGAAAATCAGAGGGAGATGATTATTCTGAAGACCACAAAGAGAAAGTACAAAAACAAAAGAAACACCTGAATGGGAATGCACCATTTATTTGAGCAATATGAACCTTATATAGGAAAGAAGACAAAATAGGAATTAAAGTACCTGCAATTCTAGATTTGTGTTAATGGCAGACCCTATCAGGAATATAACAGATGATGTTTGAGATGATAATAGATTCCATTTGTCTCTTGGAATATATTTCCTAAGCCAAACTAGTGTACTGTGGATTTAGGGAAATAATTTCTTATTTACTTTTTATATATCTGTCCTTTGTGTGGGGAAGATTTAAAATGTAAAATGAAAGATACAGCTTTAAGAAACATCACTAATAAATGACTGTCCATATTTCCATGTAAAATCTGCTAGAGTTGAGCAGTCTAAAATGTGCTGGTTTATGTATTCAAGGAATGCACTAATGTTCTTGTAGGAAAATGCCAGAGCACATCATTGTTCAGCAGTGCCACAGGTGTAAGAGAACCACAAATTCTATCATTCTCTGTGGAAGGCAGAATTTATCTCGATACAGTGAGGAGGTTTGCCATTCTCTGCATTGATGGAGATGGGGTGGTGGTGTCCAATTGGATGGAATGATTCTTCCACTCAGTTTCAACCTCAGCTTTGATGCTGTTATTTTTTATCTCTGCTCTGGGGGATTGGGTTAGATGATCTGTCAGGCACCTTCTAGCTCAGATATTCTAAGATAAAAAATAGGGGATAAAATACTAGTAAACATTTCCACAGGCCTTGGGTTTTGATGAATTTATCTGCAAGGATGGATTAGGTTTATTTTTCTTTGTCTTGAGGTGAAGTAGACATATGTCTTTAAGCTGCATAGCTGGACTGCCTTTCAGTATGATTTAAAAACAAGGGAACCTTTCACATAGTCTTAGGATCAGTATGAGCTCTCTGGGCATTTCATAAATTCGTATGAGGTGGCAAGTGGATGAGCAGAACAAGGGTGGCTGGATTATGTCTGCAGGGACAGGCAAGTAAAACAGGATTGAACACTATTTTATGTCCTTCCCCCTTTTTGTCAATCCATCTGTTCATTTTGAGTAAACAAGAATGAAAAAAACACATTATTAAATATGATGGTGATATTTTGTGGAAGAGGCATTGGGTTTCTATTAATGATGGCGGAATAATTTGGAAAATGGTAGTGACAATGACTACACAACATGACACACTATCAATATTACTGAATTATACATATTGACATTTTTAAGTCGGTGACTCCTTTGTTCAGTTTACTTTTTATCCTAATGAACATGAAATGTGATTGTGGCCACTCGGTCTGTCTAGTAGGATGATCTCTTTTCCATTTTATCAGCATCAAGAATGAGACATAGAAAGGGGGCCGTAAGCTTCAAACATGCTTGCTCCCCGCATAAGCCTTGCTACCTATACCCTTAGCATCCAAGAATTCGATAAACCCTTATAAGAAAACAAGAGTTGTTTAAAATAACCTCTGAACAATTTGTGTTTTGCTTTTCATTCCTCCTTTATTATAGCTTGAGGTAGGTTCAACCCTGGGATATTATCTCATTAATAATCCTCTATCACAAGAACTACTTTCTCTGTTTTACAGAGAATGTATTCTTTACATGTATACTAGGCATATTCCCTCTTTAATAAAACTTCACCCGTGAGTACCCTGGCCAGGAACTGGAGAGCTAGGCTTATTTCATACTAGTAATCACCTTCTTTGAAGCTTTGTTCATTTTTCTTAATCTCCCTGGGACCCAGCGTTAACCTTCAGACAGATCTGTTTGCTGAAAGTATTGTGGGACACAATTAGAACTTCAGGAAGATCACAGAAAGAAATAGGAACAGGAGCGGTGATATGTTGCTGCTTTCCCCAAAGGATGGTTCCAATACAAGGAAAACAATTTTTACTGTGGGCAGTATGGAAGTGGAATGGAGTTCTCAGGGTCCAGTGGTCAAGCAGTTAAGCTCTCTGCGCTAAACAAAAGATTGGTGTTTCGAACCCACGAGTTCCCCAACAGAAGAAAGATGAGGCTGCCTGCTCCATAACGATCCACAATCTCAGAAACCTCCTGGGGCAAGTGGGCCCCCCCCCCATGGGGTTGCTGTAAATTGGAATCTACTAAAAAGCACTGGTTTTACACTAGCCGAGTGGTTCCAATACAGGGTTGGGCATTAGAAATGCCAGGAGCCAAGGTTGAGGCCTGAGCTGGGTCCTGAGAATTCAAGTTGTGGCAAGTTGCCATTTGATGCTGATAGTGATAGAACTGCCCTAATAGAACTAGTAGTGTCAGTAGAGTCTGTCTGTTGAGAGAGAGAGAGAGAGAGAGAGAGAGAGAGAGAGAGAGAGAGAATGTGTAACACGGCTTCCGAGGCATACATAGATAAGTCATGTGCTTTGCTCTTTGATGTATAAATCAAACCCACTGCCATCAAGTTGACTCCAACTCTAGTGACATTCTGTAGGGCTTCCAGGGCTGTACATTTTTATAGGAGCCTCTTCTTTCTTCCACAAGGCAGACAGATTTGAACCACCAGCCCTGAGAATAACCATCCAATGCCTACTGTGACGTTGCCATCAGCACTCTATTCTTGGACAGATAAGAGATTAATACGTCAAAGTCTTTGTCTTTAAGTACATTATAGTTGACCAGGAAAATCAACCCTCTCACTATCAACCCCGCAAACAGAAAATCACCATCATAGGATCCGTTTTGATAGACAGAACCCCTAAAGAACAGGGTGGAACCCCCCCCTTACAGTTCCCCAGATGATAATCTTTACAGAAACAGATGGTCAGATCTCTCTCCTATGCAGAGGCTGCTGAGTCCTACCATCCCCCAGCCCCTTGCAGTTCCCAACTGCGTCTTTATCTAAGACTCTTTCACAGATCCAAGACCCTTCAGTGAAGAATGGTTGAGAGGTTAGTCCCAGTTGCTCTGGTGAGACAGTCTGACTGCGTTTACCGCTAGAGCCTGCAGTGAGAATCAGTCTCTTGCAACCAAGTTGTAAAAGGAGTTTGGAGGCTGAGCCCCGGTGGCGTAGTGGTTGTGCGCGGGACTGCAGCCCACTGGGACGGAGGTTCAATTCCAGCAGTGGGGCTGGGCCTCCTACTCCCACCACCGGAGAGCAGTGATGCCAAAAAAAAAAAAAAAAAAGGAGTTTGGACACCTTGGGGGATTTCTAGCAGGGTGATATGTGGGATCACATTGCAAGAAGAAGATGCGAGGGTTAAAGCACACATGGATTTTGTTGTTCCAAAAATGAACATTAGTGTGCGTAGGCAAATGTTGTAAAGAAAGTTGAGAGTGCCTGTCTATCAAAAGTTGAGAGTGCCTGTCTGGGGTCTTAAGGGCTCGAAGGTAAATAAGCGACCATCTAGCTCACAAACAAGAAAGCTTACATGGAAGAAAGACACCAGCCTGCGTGATCACGAAGTGCCAAAAGGATCAGGTATCAGACATCAAAGAACCAAAAATTACAGCATTGTTAATGAGGGGAAGCGCAGTTTGGGGACCTAAAGCTCATATGTAGGTAATGGGACATCCTTTTACAGAAGGGTCACAAGGAGGAGACAAGCCAATCAGGTTGCAGGGCAGCAAGGATGAAACATACAACTTTCCTCTAGTTCTTAAATACTTCCTCCACACCCCCTTCTCCTCACCCCACTATCATGATCCCAATTCTACCTTACAAATCCAGCTAGACCAGAGGATGTACACTGGTACAGATAGAAACCGGAAACGTGGGGTATCGAGGACAGATGATCCTTTCAGGACACGTGGTGAGGGTGGTGATACCAGAAGGGTGGAGGGAAGGTGGGGTAGAATGGAGAAACTGATGATAAGAATCTACATATAACCTTTTCCCTGGGGGTGGATAACAGGGAAGTGGGTGAAGGGAAACATGGGACAGTATAAGATCTGACAAAATAATAATAACTTATAAATCATCAAGGGTTCATGAGGGAGGGGATGCAGGGAGGGATGGGAAAAAATGAGGCTCTGATTCCAAGGGCTTAAGTAGAAAGCAAATATTGTGAGAATGATGAAGTATACTGATGTACAGATGTGCTTGACCTATAATGTATGTAGATATGGATTGTGATGAGTTGTATGTGCCCCCAAGAGAATGATTTAAAAACAAAAACCAGCAAGCAGTTGAGTAGACATAGAACCAGCAATGCTTTTGAAACTCGCCCTCTCCACCCCGACCCTCTGCCATCCCACCCAGCTCCCTCTGGCTTTAAGCCAGGATTCTCTCTTGAGCAACGCAAAGTTTTGCTGAATATTCTTAGAGGGTTGGATTTTATAATGGGTGATGCAGGAGGGCAAGGACCAGGAATTGAAGGGATAACAAGATTCAGTTTCTATTAGGAATGACTGCATGAAAAATGATACATAAATGCCACAGGCCACCACACAGCTGCAAAGAAGAGTGAGATCATTTTGTCTTGAAGCTCTCTCTACTTTCTACCCAACACCAACAGGTCAATTGCCCTAGGGACTCTGTAGGGCAGAGGAGACCTGATTCTTTGGGTTTCTAAGAGTGGAAGGCTTTCTTAGAATAGATAGTCTCAGCTGGTAGGCACACACAGCTGATCTATTGGTTAGCAGCCTCACACAGAATCCACTGCATCATCAGGGCTCCAAGGTATGTCTGTAGATTGCTTCTGTCGGTGTACAAACAAGAATGAGGACAGCATGCACTCATCTTTGGTGTGTGCAGACCACGTTCTGAGGATATGTACACACGCACACACACCCAAACGCATGCACCTGATACAACCTCATGGCAGTCGTTTTCTCTGCTGATAGAAATCAGTCCTGGAGATTTGTATTCTGGATGACACTTTTTGTTTGCCTTATTTGAAGATTCAGCCATAGTTTATCACTTGAATACAACCCCCGCACCCCCAGCATTGCTCTAAAGCAGTGGTTCTCCACCTATGGATTGAGACCCCTTTGGGTGTCGAATGATCCTTTCATGGGAGCGCCTGATTCATAGCAGCAAAATTTCAGGTGTGAAGTAGCAACGGAAATAATCTTCTGGTTGAGGGGCTGGGGGTCACCACAACATGAGAAGCTATATGACAGGGTCGCAGCATGAAGAAGGTCAAGAACCCCTGCTCTGGATACTTAGCCATATGACTACTATGCCAAAAATAATCCTCAGCACTTCGTCGGGAGGTGCTCAGCAAATATTGTTGAGGGACTGAGTCCCGGGATTCGGTTTTACTGGTTTCCATTGAAAGTTTATTCTCTGAATTTTTGCTTAAAGATGTTTTTATTTTATTTTATTTTTTCTTACCTTGACCTAAAGCCCAAAGTCAGATATGCCCCTCCTGGTTTAGCTCATACAAAATTGACATGTGCAAAGGGACCGATGTGCTTGAGTGAATGGATGTGGTGGTAGTGATGCAGTCAAGAGATGATAGAATGGCCACATGGTTGAAGATATAAAGCAGTAGACATCCAGTTATGCTCTCTTAAGACGATCCTGCTTCTTCACACAGGCACAGATTCCACAGGTGACCACACAGTTCACAGTCTCTCTCTGGCCCAGTGAGAACCATATGCCCTTTTCAATTCTGTTCAGAACATTCAGTTGCCAATCTCTGAGAACCAGACATGTGGAAGAAGAGGGATAGGAAAAGGGAAGAGGGAGAATCTTGATCTTGAATGAGTTCCATGTTGTCT
This sequence comes from Nesogale talazaci, assembly GCA_004026705.1. Taxonomy (NCBI): domain Eukaryota; kingdom Metazoa; phylum Chordata; class Mammalia; order Afrosoricida; family Tenrecidae; genus Nesogale; species Nesogale talazaci. The sequence goes on along the minus strand of PVJH01003708.1, from coordinate 86,102 downwards.
TACCTAGCAAGTTGTGGACAGGATCAGAAGGCCAGCTTTGCCCTACTTTGCCTGCTTTGAACAATTGCTTTCTTCTCCCAGATAGTTAAGTTTCCTCACCTGCAAAATCTGTGATGATCAATCTAAACTTCCTCTGCTTCCCAACATTTGTAGTGTCGAGGGCAATGGGGTATGTGAGAATATCTTATCCACTCTTCCCCTGTCTCCTGAAATGCAAAGTCCTGTCATTGCTTGCCTGACTCGGTTGACCCCTTGGCATATAGGTTGTAGAGGTTAAGAGTCAGACACAAGGTGATGATCATGGACTGTCCTACTACTTTGGATTTCTGTGGGAAAGGAAGGGTAGAAGTTTCCACAAGGGAAAACCAGCAGTGAGCCTTATAGTTCAGTAGCTTCTTAAGAATCCAGACACTCCTTCCCAAATTAAGATGTAGAACATGGTGTGTTTTGTGTCTTGGTAGTGAGGACTCCAAAGTCAAAGACACAAGGAGGCTTCTCCTGCTTCCCTCTGGTATTGCTCACCAAATGTGTGGTTCTGGACATATCCTTCTCAACTACTATTTTCTTTTCACTGGGAATGCCAGTCACTTTATAAAGATGGTAAGAGAATTTAAACTAAAGAATCTAAAAGACTTATTAGAGGATCCAACTCATAATAGTTAAATTGACATAATGAATAAGTTCAATTCGGATAATTAATCCATTAAAAATTCCCATTGAGCTGATTCCACATGATAGGATAATTAATAGTTACTTTTAAAGCCTGGTTTAGTGACCCTTTTCTGAAGCTCTTAATAACAGTTGATGAATAATTGTATTCTGCAAAGAAATGTACAGATTCTCACTGCTTTGTACCAGACATTGTAGGAAACATCAAATATGTGTTCCCATATCTGTAAAACATAAATGATCAAATGGAAATGACAATAGTATTTATCATTTAATCTTTCAAATTAAAGAGGTGACACAAGTGCCTCATGTGTTGGTTTTTGTGATCAAAAACCTACCGACGATGTGATCCATTACTTTTCTAAGAGCATTAGAAGAAGAATGTAGAATCCCATATTCTGGCTTCTCATAAAGAAAAAATTCATCATCTGGGACAAATCATATAATATCACAGGGTTATAGATTTAACTCAGACAGCAATTAAAGTTGTACACTTACAACGATTTCAATGGATAACGGGACGGACTTAATTAATACTTACAGTATGCCCCTTGATTGAACAGGAATACAAAAGGAAGCATAGAAACAAGCACATGTTTTTCATTCCCTGGGCTCTAATGCAATTCAGTACAGTTAATTTATTTTGCCACCTTCCTGATAAATCATAGGAGCTAAGGATGGCTGTCTGAACACAAGGCTGATTTGCAGCTGCAGGAGCTGGGGCTTCTGGCTACACAAGCAAATCTCTGAAAAAGATGTTTCAGGAGAATTGAGATGGGGCCCTTGGCACTGGTTCTATCTCTGGGTGTGTGTATCTCTCTGTTTGGGTCCACCTGCCCCTGCCTTCTCCAGGGCACCAAATTGAAGTTACCATGAATCTCAATGTCTTCTCACATTGAGGGGGTGGGGGGTGGTCACCATTTTCATCACACTATCTAAACCTAAAATGTAAACACTAACTGAGCTTCATGTGTGTGGAAGCTTATTTCAATTGTGGTACAGACTTGTCTGGAACATGTTGTATCACCCTTTGTCTATAATTTGCACTGCAGAAATAACATGTAGCCATTCTTGCCAAGGAGTACAGAAGTGTGAAACAGATTCAGACTCCTTTTGATTTTCCCTGGATTTTCTTGCCCCCTATCTCCATTGACCTTTCACTGCTAGAACTCATCTCTAAGGACTGCTAGAACTGGTCTCTAAGCCAATCCTTTTTCAAGGCTCTGCAGAAGCCTCTGGTTACTTTTAGACCTTGCATAATCAAAGGAACTTCCTCCATCTGTGAGCCTAAATACAGACGAAAGAAAAATTGCTGCAGTGTTTTCATTCTTTAGCTAAATGCTACTTATACCCTGACCCGTTTATTCATTTTTATGCCTCGTCTCCCGGTCTCCCAGCCCCAGTCCCCAAAGGCCAAATCCCTTTGGAATGGCAGTATATTGCAGCAGCAATCTCCTATGTCAATATAACTGACCTCAGCAACTTACTGTATCTCTCTCCTCTGCCTAGAATCAGGATTTCCTGCTGAACATTTAACAATTTCCAAGGGGGTCTAAGCCAGAGTGACAATTTGCCAACAAACGGTTGGAGAACAGCTTTCATTTTTTTATTCAGAAAACAGAACAAAATTTTAAAAACTTCTTATGCAAACAAAAAACATATCCCCCCACAGTGTTATAATAAGCATGGTATCTGCATTTTTACCCATAATTTGCTTTGTTTGATGTTGACTTAATAGAGGATTCTCTGTTTCTGAGCATGTTAGGCTTTTGCTCAGTGTTAGTTTGTGCGTGTGTACATGAGTGTGTGTGTGTGTGTGTGTGTGTGTGTGTGTGTTTGGCAAGGGAGTGGGAGGGCAGGCAGGGATTGGAGGGATTGGCCCTGAGACGTATCTGTCACCACGATTATAGCTACCTTCTATCAGGAGTGGTTTGTAATGTTATTATAAGAATATTTACAATTAAAATGCAGAGCTTGATTTAAAGAGCACCTGTTTAATCAAGGGGAGAAAGTTATATTTTGTATACACCACTAGGTGGATAGCTGACTTGCATACCAAATCTGTTCCTAACTATCATTCTTTTTTGATAGTGCTTTTTTTTAACCCTTTGGAAAATGATTCCTTGTGAAGTTACTCATTTACAACTCTAGGCCTGGTCTTTCTGCATGGAGAGTTGTTTGGGCAACTAGTTAGATTTTTATGATTTGCTTTTTCCATCTAGCCTTTCATGTGTATTTCCCTCTGCCTTCAAGAACAATTTCTATTAGAAAGTTTATGGGGTCTTACCACGTGGATAAGTGGGCAGACAGAATAGAAATGAAGATCGTAGAGGTGGTGATGATGGGATGGCTTTGTTAGTTATATAGTCTGGTTCTCTCAAAAGAAACATGGAAACATGGATTAAATTGATCAGAGCCTGAGCTCTAAATATGTGAGGCCAAAGATATTTGAACTTTTATTGACAATGCAAATCTGCAATTTACTAAACTAGAATCTCTTCCTTTGGCAGGTCTTTGTTATGTACTGTTAAGGTAGTTCTGAGTCATAGGCACTCTGTACAACAGAAAGAAACACTGCCTACTCCTCCACCATGCTCACAGTGGTGGTTATTTAAGCCCCTTCTTACAGCTACAGTATCAGTCTTATATTATACTATGGGAGAGCCCTCAACTGCCAAGCGACTGAGAATCCTGCCCCAACCACGCTGATACAAAGCCTTACTATTGCCTTAACCATCCATGATGTTCATTCTCTGGGAATGATCCATCTGGATGATAAAACATCTAAAGAAACAGAGACCAAGTCTCAATATCCTCTCTCTAAGGAACATCCTGGTTGTGCTTCCTCTTTGAGAGATTCATTTGTTCTTCTAGTCATTCATGGTATGTCTTTGTGTGTATATGTGTGTATATATATATATTACTACAAATATGATATTACATACCTCAAAGATTTGCTGAGATAGTTTAATGATATAGTGCAAAAAGTGTCTAGGGCATAATTAACATTTAATAGATTCTAGCTATTAGCATTACTGTACAAACAAACAGTAGGTGAGGATGAAGAATGTTCAGACACTCCCCTGCTGGTGGAGGAATTACATGTGAGGCTATGATCTGCAAGGTTAGCCGTTCAAAACCAGGAGCCGCTTTTCAAGAGAAAGATGGGGTTTTCTACTGCCATAGACAGCGAGATTCAGAAGCTCACCATGGAGGGCTACCCTATCCTGTAGGCTCCCTGTGAGTTAGAACAGACCGAATGGCAGTGAGGATAATTTTGATTTTGATTTTTACTGCTTTAAAACACTCAGCTAATTACAATTTTCGTATTGGGGAGATTCATGTTTTTGCAGCCCCATTGGAATGGACTACCATCTTCTTGTACTGGGTTATCTTGTGTGTTGCTGTGATGCTGCAAACTGGCATTTCAAATGTCAGTGGAGCCAACGGAAGTGAACATGGTTCAAGTGAAGAGCTCCAAGCTAACAGATTATGAAGAAAGACTAGGCTATCCACCTCAGAGGAATTAGCCACTGAAAAGCTTCCGCATAGCACTGAAACATTGTCACATATTGAAGACCTAATGAATAGAGGCAGAATACTGTCAGAGCAGTGCCAGAGAATGGGTCCCTTCTGTTTGTAGGCACTCAGATATGACTGTGAAAGAATTGCCTTCGCAAAGGAAAAGTGATTGTAATGAGGGGATAAAGGCTCTGCAAGTAAAGTACTCAGGATCTTCATTTGCAAATGGGGCACTACTCAAAATGAGAAGAAATAGCTGCAAACATCAATTAATCCAAATTTGGAATGTACCATACCATATTACCCATCATAGAAAGCAAAAAGGAATTCATAAAATGGTTGATTCTAGATGATAATTAGCGAAATGAACTGGTATTGTCCACTTTGAATCAGAAAGTCATATTATATGCGACGCTGGGAGTAAGAGAACGAAGAGAAGTGGTGTTGCATTCATCCTCAAAAAGGACATTTCAGAGACAGCAGTCAATAAAAATAATAATAATTTATAATTTATTAAGGTTCATGGTAGGGGGAATGTTTGTGGAAGGAAGAAAAAAAGAGAAGCTAATACCAAGGGCTCAAACAGAAAGAAAATATTTAGAACATGATGATGACAACTTATTTACAAATGTGCCTCATACAATTGATGTATAGATTGTTATAAAAGCTATAAAATCCCCCAATAAAATAATTTTAAAAAGAAGAAAAAATTGACACAAAAGGGACATTTCAAACTCTATCTTGAAGTACAATGCTGTCTATAAATGCATTATATCTATCACCAATCAAGGAAATCTGATCAATATGACCATGATTGAAAGTTATGTATCAATCATTGTAGCTAGTGATGCAAAAATCAAAGAATTCTACCATCAGTCTGAAATTGATCAAAAACACAGTCAAGAGACAGTGATAATTATTGGTGATTGGAATTGAAAAGTTTAAACAGAAAGGAACAGTAGGTGGAAAATATGATCTTGATGCATAATAAGACAATCTAATTCATCAGTAATATATTTTTGAAACAACAAAAATGGTAAATTCTTATACATGGACTTACCCAGTTGGAATACTCAGAAACCAAATTGATTAAGTCTGTAGGAAGAGAAAATGGAGAAGCTCAATATTATAGGCTAAAGCCAGGCCAGAGCCTGTAGAATAGATCATCAATTGCCCATATGTAAGTTCATGTTGAAGCTAAAGAAAATCAAAATAAATCTACCATAACCAAAATATAACCTTGAGTATGTCCCACCTGATTTTCAAGAATATCTCAGGAACACATTTAGTACATTGAACACTAAGGATAGAAGATCTGAGGAGCTGTGAGAGTACATCAAGAACATCATTCATGGCTGAGCCCCGGTGCTGCAGTGGTTGTGTGCGGGACTGCGGCCCACAAGGTTGGCAGTTCAAATCCAGCAGCTGCTCTCCAGGAACAAGGCTGGGCTTCCTATTCCCACCAGGGCAATGATGTCACACACACACACACAAAGAACATTATTCATAAAGAAAACAAAAGACCCTTAAAAAGACAGGAAAGCAGAAAAGATCAAAGTGGATGCCAGAGGAGACTCTGACACTCACTCTCGATCATAGAGTAGCTGAGGCAAATGGAAGACATGATGAAGTCAGAGCAGAACAGAAAATTTCAATGGGCAATGGAGAAGAAAAGGTAAAATACTATAGTGAAAATCACAAAGATCTAGAATTAGAAAAAAAAAAAAGAACTTGTTCAGCATATCATAAACTGAACAAACTAAAGAAACCTTTAGCCCTGATGTTGCAATATTGAAAGATCCAATGGGAAAAATGTTGAATGATACAGGAAACATTAAATAATGATGGAAAGAATACCCAGAATAACTGCGCCAAGAATAGTTGACATCTCACCATCTCAGGAAGTAACATATGAGTAAGAGCCAGCAGTACTGAAGGAAGAAATTCAAGCTGAACTGAAAACAATAGCCAAAAAACAAGACTCCAGGAATTGATGGACTACCAATTAAATGTTGGAACAAGCCAGTAAAGCACTGGAGGCACTTACTTGTCTTTGCCAGGAAATTTGGAAAACAGCCACTTGGCCCACTGACTGGAAGAGATCCACATTCTCAGCCATTCCAAAGATAGGTGACCCAGGAGAATGCTCATATTATGGGACAATGTCATTGATATCACATGCTGGTAAAATTTTGCTAAAGATCATCCAAGAACAGTGGCAGCTGTACATTGACAAGGAACTGCCAGAGATTTAGGTTAGAGTCAGAAGAGAACTGGAGGGGGAGTGTAGGGGGGGGGGGTGATGAGGAACTGATATCAGTTGATGAGGACTCCAGTAGAAAGAAAATGCTTCGAAACAAATGCCACCAGCTTATGCACAAATGTGCTTCAGACAATGAGTGTATGTATGGTTTGTGATAAGTGTTGTACAAGCCCCCAATGAAATGACTTATTTAAAAGGGGAGTGGGGGATCTTTGCTTGTAAAAAAAAAAGAGAAGAGGGCAGGGAACAAGGGATATCATTGCTGACATCACATAGATCTTGTCGGAAAGGATAGAATACCAGAAATATGTTTACTTGTTTCATTGACTATGCCAATGCATTCAAGTCTATGTATCATGTAAACTATGGATTGAGGAGAATGGGAATTCCAAAGCACCTAATTTTGTCCATGGGGAATCTATACATGAATCAAGAGGTAGTTGTGTGGAAAAAACAAACAAACAACACAACAAACGAGAACATACTGCCTGGTTTAAAAATCAGGAAAAACCAGGGTCAGGGTTGTATCCTTTCTTTTTTTTTTTTTTGGGGGGGGGGCAATCACTGCCCTCAGGTGGTAGGAGTAGGAGGCCCAGCCTTTGCTCCATGGAGCTGGAATCGAACCTGTAGGCCAAGTGGGCCGCATTCCCGCACACAACCACTACGCCACCGGGGCTCAGCCTTATCCTTTCACCAAACTTAGTTAATCTGTATTCTGAGCAAATAATCAGAGAGGCTGAATTATATGAAGAAGAATACAATTCTTCATCTGAACTGGAGGAAGCCTTATTAAAAATCTGTGATATACTGATGACACAACCTTGCTTGCTGAAGGTGAAGAGGGCTTAAAGTGTTCACTAATGACGATTAAGGATCACAGCCATCAGTATGGATTACAATTCAATTTAAAGAGGACAAATCTTCACACAACTGCACTAGCAGGTGACATCATGCTAAGTGGAGAAAAGACAAATGTTAAGGGTTTTGTCTTGATGAATCCACAATAAATGCTCACAGACGAAGCACTCAAGAGATCAAAGGATTCATTACACTAGGTACATCAGCTGCATAGGACCTTTTTATAGTGTTGAAAGCCAAAAGAAAAAGTGTTGAAAACCAAAGCGATTATTGTAAACACTAAGGTGCACCTGACCGAAGCCCCGGTGATATATCATTATCTTATATGCTCACAAAAGTTGGACATTGAATAAAGAAAACTAAAAAAGAATTGATGTTTTTGAATTAGGGTGCTGGTGAAGAATAGTGAAAGTTCCATGGACGGCCAAAAAATTCAACAGCTCTGTCATGGGAAACGTGCAACCAGAGTGCTCCTTAGAGCTAAAGAGGGTGAGACTTCCTCTTACATGGTTGGTCATGTTGTCAGGAGAGACCAATTTCTGGAGAAGGACATAACAAATAAAGCATTACAATAGATGACGTTAGAGACTACTGAAACTATCAGCTCTCATTTTGAATCTCATCTCCACCATTCATTAATTGAATTTTTAATATCCTTCTCTGCTAATTAGAGGTAATAATGCCTCTGTTTTAAGGGATATTTGAAGGAAAATGGTCTCAATGTCTTCAAATTGCAGAGCTCATAGTGAAAACCTGATGGATGCATTCTTATTTCTTTAAACAATCCACATCAAATTCATTATGAAAAAAGTATCGATGAGAAGAAAACAGTGGAGACATGTAACATATAGTTTTTAATTTAAGCTCTTGAAAGTTGGAAGATGGAGGTATTTGAAAGTCTGTCTTTGGGCATCATGTATGCTTGATTTTCCATTATTGTGACTAAGAGGTTGGCTTCTCTTTGAATCTGAAGAGTCAATCACAGAAATAGGAAGTAGATAAACTATACTAATATTCTTAAACAAAAGCTCATTGTTCCACATCCTGGTGCCCCTCTTTAGTATTTTGAATTACACATGGCCTTAAGCAAAAGAACTCAAGGGGCACAGGACAGCTTGTTTTTAGTCAATGGCTCCATAATTAAGTCATAACACTTCCTGACATAGGCATCTGTGTTCGGTTGGACTTTCTAGAGAAATGGAATCAGTAACATACATACATACTTAAAAATATACATACATACATACAAGGTGTTACCTCCCCCTTAACAGATATGATGTCAGGGTATACAAACTGCATTTGGAGTTTTATCCGCCAGATCAGGCTATTCATTAAACTTTCTATTTAGAGATTCTGAAAGGATTGCAAAACATTGTGTCATTAAAAAGGCCAGATTTGTGGCAGTTGTATGGCTGATTTTGTACCACAGCAGTGCACCTGCTCAAGTTGCCATCTCAGTGCTCCGGTTTTGGGCAAAACACAGCATACCTCTCTTAACCCATGCACAGGACTTACTTGACCTTGCTCTTTGTGACTATTTATGTTTCTGGGAATGAGGAGGGACATAAAAGGGCCAGGATTTGATGAAGTAGAAGAGGTGAAGAAAAAAAAATGAGGGAGGTGCTGTCAGCCATCTAAACACAAGTTTGAAAAATGATTCCAAAATGGAATCACAGATTTGACAAATGTAGTAAGTGTAATTGAGGGTATTTTGGAGGTGATAAGATTGTTTATTATATATGTGTAATATATACTATATATATAGCTTTAAATATTCTATTTTTGTTTTAATTTTATACCTCCTCTTAGATACGAAAGAAATCTACACCAAGAAATAATTTTATATCAAGAAAGCAGCCCTGCCCCATCTAACACATCTGTGTGTTTGATGCTAGTCACAGCCCTCTTCAGAATCACATAGATACAGGCTGATGATGCAAAAGATGAAACAAAATCTTAGAAACCACAGGTCAGTGAGTGCAGAGTCACAAGATTGTCAGAAACATGAGACGCTACCCACCATTCCCCTGGAGGTAGACACTGAGTCTCCGGTGAGGGAGCAGACTTAGAGCAAGCAGAAATTCCCACTGACTCTCTTAGAAACAGGCCACACATGCCTGATGGACATACCTGATGGACGTTTGGACTCAACCCTTACCTCCACAGAGGTTCAAGTTGGCATACAATACAACTGCCACAGAGTCCCTGGGAGGCACACTGGAGCCCTGGTGACGTAATGGGAAGGCACTGGACCACTAACTACTAGGTCAGTTGGAAAGCACTGGCTGATCAGCTATTGGTTGAAATCAACTCAGTAGCTGTGAGCTTTCTGATTTGGGGGTGGCACACACGGTTTTTGTACTTGGTTGCTAAAAAAAGAACAAACGTGTTTCTGGCCATACAGAGGTATGTTGAAAGAAAATCCTTGTTATTGATTTCTGAAAAATCTGCCATTAAAAATCACACATAGCAAAATTTTGTTCAAACACTCATGGAGCTGCCATGTTGCAGAATTGACTTGATAACCGTCGATTTCACTGGTATTTCTTAAAGTACATGGAGAGGGAACTGGGCTTCAAAAATTCATGGAAAAAGAGTGGATTATTTTCTAACTCCATATTTTCTCTTTTATGTTTTCAGAAATAACTTTAAAATATTAGTGAAATTATTAAGTAATGCCTGACCAAAAATCAACAAACCATTTTTAAGACATCCCCCTATAGCTTCTTGATTGACTTCCTCACTTACAATAGTCTTTGCTTTTATCCAAGCATCATCGGCCATATAATTTAATCTTTAACCATCTGGTGTTTTTTTCATAATTTTATTGGCACATAATTCCCATCACATACAACTCAATAGTTCAATCATATCAAGAAGAATTGTACAATCATTACTCCAATCATTTTTTGAACATTTTTTTCATGGTTAAATCGCTTTTAAATGGAGTGTGTAATCACCATCAGTTCTAGTGCTCCCTCCTACATACATTGTTTGCTTCCTCAGCCCTCTCCCCCTCCCCTGCTCCCCCACCCCTCACTCCTATCAACTCTTGAATCCTTGTCTCTGCACATCTACTCCTTCTGTGCTTCACAAACTGGAAAACCCAACAGAAACAATAAGAAGCAGAAACTAAATAAAGTGGTAAGGGTAAATTAATCATAATAGAAAGATAAAAATGCAAATAATGTGTAGGAAAGGAAAGACCACCATCAGTCTTTAAAAACCTAGGGAAGGGGCTGAGCCCTGGTGGCGTAAGTGGTTGAGTGCAAAACTGCAACCCGCAGGCTCGGCGGTTCAAATCCAGCGGCGGCTCTTAGGAGCAGCACTGGGTAGCACCCACGACCACCAGACCTAGTGATGCCCACACACAAAAAAAAAGAACTTTAAAAAAAAGCCTAGGAAAGGAATTTTTGACAAGAAGCAAGCAAGAAATATTTGCACCTAGAACAATTTCAGATTGAGTCAAGAGGGAGGTCAACTGACCATGTATCAAGCTTGATCCTGTATAATCATGGTCGAAATTATCTAGATCTGATAGTAAAGCTGTTTGAGACCCTTAGCTGTTACCTCCATTTTTCTGTGAACTTTTTACTCTGCCTCTCTAATGTACTTTCATACTTAGAAATCCTGCACTCTCTCTTCAGTCACCTCTAGAATCTGCTCAGTTTAGACACACTTCTCCAATTCTCATTCAGATTCTGTGCTTGTGAGTTCAGGGATGTTTCACAGTGCCCTTGCTTCAAACCCCAAATAGTACCTCTTTTTTCTATCATTTTTATATGCTCCTGATAGTTTTTTTATAGCTGTTTCCAAGGTGAAATGCATAATCTAAGTTAGTAAGGGGTTTATATAACCAAGGATACAACCAGAGACAATGTTTATGTGAGAAACTTCCCAGGTTATTCAAACACTAACAAATGTGAAGGGGATTGGAAGAGAGAAACTTCACAGTCCAATACAGTTTGTATATATGTATGCAAGCTTTAGTGAAAGTTTATAGAGCTGATTATTTTCTCATTCAATAGCGCATATTCTGAAGAAAGGCAAAATATTCTCAATCTTTGTTTAAAATCATTTTATTGGGGGCTTGTACAGCTCATCACAATTCACACATCCATCAATTGTATCAAGCACATTTGTACATTTGTTGTCATCATCATTTTCAAAACATTTTCTTTCCATTTGAGCCATTGGTATCATTTCCCCCCTCCCTCCCCTTTCCTTCCTCCCTGCTGAACCCTTGATAATTTATAAATTAGTATTATTTTTTTCATGTCTTATATTGACCAATGTCTCCCTTCAACCAGTTTTCTGCTGTCCATCAGCAGAAGGGGATTATATGTAGACCATTGCGTTCGGTTCCCCTTTTCTCCCCACACCTTCCCTGCACCTTCCTGGAATGGCTACTCTCAATATTGGTCCTGAGGGGTTTATCTCTCCTGGATGTCATGTGTTTCCAGCTCTTATCTATACGAGTGCACATGCTCTGGTTTCGCCAGATTTGTAAGGTAGTATTGGAGTCATGATAGTGGGGAGGAAGCATCAAAGAGCTAGAGGAAAGTTGTATGTTTCATCAGTGCTATAGTGTGCCCTGACTTACTCATCTCCTTCTTGCGACCCTTCTGTAAGGGGACGTTCCATCGCCTACAGATGGGTTTCCACTCTGCACTCCCCATCACTCACAATGAATATTCTCAAATGTATCAGCACTGTTCTCGCGTCTTCCCTCCATTCTCTGTCTCTATACAGAAACCTTTTTGCCTGCCCTTTCTACCTTCTGAGCTTTGTTGTTAGTTCAGCTACTGCTCTTGCCTCATAGAGATGGTTGTGCTAAGAGCCTGCCTTCTGATGTTGTTACTCAGAATGTTACCTGAATGTTGATTGCCTTGCCTCCCACCCCCCCAAGGACTGTTCAATTCCAGGCATGAAGGATGTGTAAACTCCAGTCTCCAGGGTTCCACCAAATGCTAACAGACCAGGAATTCTAACAAGTTTTACAGGTTTTAATTTTGTTCTCCAATATTCCCCCTTCCTTTCTTCTTAGGGCCTTCTATTGTGATTCTGAGGGGAGTGATTGGCTCCAGCCTGCTCTTGAGGCTGCTATGAGTTTTCTGTGGTCTTTTCTTGTTTTGTTTCCATCTTTTGACGTGACAGTAGTTATGTGCATCCAGCAGCAACGGTATTATATGAGGGGGCTTCAAAAGCTCAGGGAATTTGTGGGGAAAAAAGTTCAGGGAATAAGAGCTTTCTCCTTCAAATTTTTGAAGCTCCATTGAAAGTATGTTTTCAAGAAATCCAAAGATTGGATTATGTAGGTGACTAGAAAACTCAGTGAAAATCAGATAATTCTATTGGCTTTATTGCTTTAACATATTTCTCCAAAAGGAAATCATTTGATTGTCCTGCATAAGAATCAAAGCCAGTGCTATCCAAAAAAATTTACTCTGATAATGTAATATTCTATAATGTGCTGCTGACATAAAGCAGCAACCAGTCACTTGTGACTACTGTCCCTTTGGTATGTTAAGTATCGTATCTGAGTAACTGTGTATGTCATTTAAATGTAACATTTCACTTAATTAATATATATTGCTGCAGATAGCGCAGAGATACCATATTGGTTGTTGTCGGTCTAAAATTACATTGCAATCATGTCTCATCACCGTGTTAGAGAGCTATTCCATTCTTAAGTAGTTTTTAAGACCAAGATTCAGTTGCAAAGGAGTACACACTTGTCATTCAAGGGAATGAAGCCAGAGAGCATATAGAGCCTCCATACTGGAGAAAGGCACTCATTTTCAAAAGAAGCCTTGTGGTCTTGTCACTTGCTTCAAGGTCACCAATTTGAAATCATCAGTGAGAGAAAGTTGAGACCTTTCTGCTACTGTAAAGAGATATGGTCTTGGAAACCCGAAGAGATATGTCTGTCCTGTGCTATTGGGTCACTTTGAGTAAAAATTGACTGAATATCAGCAGGTGTTCTCCTTTTTTAACAAGTAGATGCATGCACTAACATATATCAAAGCATCCTACGCATAGAAGATATATGTTGTAGTCCTGCCTCAGTGATAACTGAGTGCACCATCAAACTGCACTAACATCATATGCCAAAGCTTGGTGTACCATAGAAATGGTCTTACAGGTCAATTAAGAAAAGCTGGGCTAATTGATAAATAAGTAATGGACAATAAGCTATAATTGTTAGGAAAAATCCTGGCTCCCTGTTTTAAACCATTTATAAACACTAAATGACACATGAATGAGAGACATCAGCATCTTTTAAAACACAAAGAAGATAGTATATTTATGCCTTTTACAAGGGAAAGATTTATTAAGTAATGGGCCAAATGCAAGCCTTAAAATGTTACTGAATTTGAATCAAGAACATCTGTTTATCATTAGGCATGATGAAGAGAAAAAGAATGAGGGAAGCTATGTGTCACACAGAAGCGACAAGGATATATATCAGAGTATATTTTAAATTCCAATTAAAATGAGTAAATAGAGGATAAATAGCACAATAAAATGAGGGTGAGAAACAGAAAAATAACTTGTTTTATCTTTAAACATAAGAAAAGAAAGCTCCTAAACCCATTAATTAACAAGCAAATTAAAAGTCACACATAGGTAGCAATTTCCATTCAATCCACAGCAAAAGAGTCAAACAATACCAAGTGATAATGAGGAGACAAAGAAAAACCAACTCTTTTTTTTTAATGGAAGGTAGTTAAATTGTTGTATTAGGCTGGATTGACTAGAGAAACAAATTTATTGAGACTCATATATATCTAGGAAAGAGGTTTATATCAAGGAGTAATTGGATATAAAAAAAGCATCCTTGTTCAGTCTAAATCAAGTACATATGTCTGATACAAGTCCATAAATCACACTTCTATAGGCAATGATGGAAAATGCAAGGAAATCATAGGTGGTACAACCTTGTGGATCCCATGGTGATGGAAGCATCAGAAGGCTCTGACAGGTCTCAGCCATGTCAACAGTAAGGTGAAGCAGAGAGAGGAAGTGCCCAGGATTCTCCAGGAGTCATCATCCAGCTGCCACTTGATTGACAGGCTACACTCCACCCCTGCACTTTTATATCTTCAAGTTGATGAGAAATTATGTAACTGCTGCCATTATTTTGTAAAACAAGCTGATACAATCCAGCAATATAGGGAAAATGATGTTATAGGTTTATGTCTTCTACCAAGCAATTCTCCTTAGAGTTCATTTCCCTGGAAACTCTGCCTTACTCATCTGTACCGGAGTTCTCGTACAAGTCTGTGCAGCAAGGTTGAAAAGCAAGCCCCAAGCCCAGAAGCCCAGAAGCACCTTACATGTTTATCAGACGTGGAATGGATACATTTGGTCTTCAAAGAGTTTGATCAGAATGAATAAACTGCAGTTGAGAACAAAGCAATTTCCAGAATTATAGATGCGCAGAAAAATGTCATTGGGTAATACTTACAAAGGCAAAAATAGATAGTGTTTTCTCCAGGTTATACCTATATAGGGTTGAAATATAATAGACATTTTTTAAAAGCCTTATGAATACAAAATTCAGGGTCTTTGTGACCCTGTTGGGAAAAGAGAGGAATTGACTCATCTATTCCCAATGTTAATATTGTTGGGTTTTATCTGACTGATTAATTCATGAATGCTCTTTTAAGTGTTAGCCCATATTTTGTATGTATCTGTTTTTAGCATGTAGAAAATTTACTTTGGGATAGAAGTGAAAATTGCCAAAAATAAAGACGATGACTGTGCCAGTTTATAAATTGCTTTGTAAAAATGCATCTGAGCAGCTTTAGATAAACTTGGGGCTCATTCATAAGATAAGGCAGTTACTAAGTCCCACCATCAACCCCAGCCTGAGAGTTCTTGTGTCTCAAGTTCCTGCCTCAGTGAATTCATGAATCCTTTTATGTCACAAGCTTTCAATGTCACTTATAAATAGCTAAAATTACTAGCATTCTATCTAGAAATAAGCGTGGCTTATTTCTATTGTGGGAGAAAGATGAGATTTCCTCTTCGTGTAAAGAGATTCAGTCTGGAAGCCCCTCAGGGGCACTTTCACACTGTACTCTAGGGTCACCGGACATCAGAATTGACTTGATGGCAGGGTTTGGTCTCTGGTTTTTTGTTTGTTGAGTGAGTGCTCATTCTAGACCAGGTTCTTTTTTGACAGAATTTAGCACACATGAACTTGTTGAGTCCACACAGAAACAAGCAAACAAAATCCACTCTTCTGGAGGTGAATCCCGCTCACAGTGAGTTTATCTAGGGATTCTGAGACTGTAAAATATCTTTATGGGAGCAGAAAATGTCATCTTTCTCCATGCAGCAGCTGGTGGATTTGAACCACTCATTACTTGTCCTTGAACAAGACGTCATGCTTGATAAAGAAGAGGGGCTGCTGATAAGAGGAAGACCTTTGACTTGACTGTTTGACACAGTGGCAGCAGCAATGGCCTCATCATTCTGAGGATGGCACATGACTGGCCTGACTTAGAGTGCTGTACCTTGGGTCACTCTGAGTCCAAACTTATTCAGTGGAACCTAAGCATAACAATAGCACCTTGTTGTTCACAGTCCATTGGACTTTTCATTCAGCTCAATGAAGGCCTGGGGTGGGGGGTGGGGGAGAAACTGTTATCATCTACCTCTTTCGCATGTGAATGGAGCCCTGGTGACAAGATGTTACTTCATTTGGTTACGAAATACCCATTGTTACATCCACTGCGTCAATGCATCTTGTCCTAGGTCTTCATCTCTTTCACTGCCCCTCTGCTTTACCGACTGTGATGTCTTCTTCCAGGATAAGTGGTTGGTGTTCACCTGCTACATGGAAGAAACATGAGGCTTTCTGCTCTCATAAAGACTTAAAGTTTTGGAAGCCTTATATAAAGTCACTATGGGCAGAATCAATTCCCTAAGAGTGCATTTTTATATGTTTGTTTTTCCCTTTGGGGTTATTGTGATAAGTAAGAACAGAAGCTTGAAAAATAGTGTTTTCTACTCCCATAACCACACACAGTGTTAGACCTCACGGACCAGTCCGCCCCTGTCTTACACAGTCAATAAGAGTAGGCACTGTCACTAAGAGTCAGCATGGACGTGGCAGTATATTTGGTTTGGTTGCTTGTTTGCATGGAAAGAGAATTAAAACTCACTTGAGGAGCCGATCACAGCAATCTATATATATATATATAACCCCCTCCCTGGGAACAGACAAAGAAATATGGGTGAATGGAGACATCACACCATGTAAGGCATGAAAAAATAACTTATAAATTATCAAGGGGGGCTGAGCCCTGGTGGCGTAGTGGTTGTGCGCAGGACTGCGGCCCACTGGGACGGAGGTTCAATTCCAGCAGTGGGGCTGGGCCTCCTACTCCCATCACCAGAGAGCAGTGATGCCCCCCCCCCAAAAAAAAATTATCAAGGATTCATGAGGGAGAGAGGGAGGGAAAGGGTGAGAGAGGGAAAAGGAGGAGCTGAAACGAAGGGCTCAAGTAGGAAGCAAATATTTTGAGAATAATGATGATAAAAATGTACAAATATGTTTGACACAATGGATGGAGGGATGCATCATGATTAGTTGGATGAGCCTTCAATAAAATGATTTTAAAAAGTCCAACAACCTTAGTTGAACTCATTTGTCTGGTATTCCTAAGCTACAGGGGAGACATCTATTTTTCCCAGGCGTGTGTGGCTTATGAATTACACAGCAGTTCTCTTCTATCCTGCACATTGCGATTAATTCAAGGAAGCTTCAAAATGTTTGTGGGGAAATCCCATTATCATTTCATTCTATTTCCTCGTGAACTTTTTGAAGTGCTCTCCCATGAGAAAAGAAATGTGGCGCCTGCTATATTCATTACACATTGTTCAGAATTCACCCTGCACCAGTCATTGTTTGGAAAGAGGTGGGCAGCGTGAAAGCATGTTCCAAAAGAGGGATGAAGGGAAGGAAGCAGTTATGGTATGGAGCCAGTCGATTCATTTTCCATGGGATGTGCTGCCTTGACATCTGATAAATTTGATAGGCCCTGGAATGCCCTAGCTACAAAATCTCCTTCCAATTGGTACCTGTCAACCAGGTACCCCAGATAACCAACCTTCCTTTCCATGGGGACCAGGTACACCAAATTCCAGTTCTCTGCCAGCCTGTGGATTTATTCACTAAGCCGACCAGTTACTCCTGTGGTAACCAAGGGCCATTTCACCTTCTGTTAATACGAATCTGTCTCCCTCCCCCAGGGTCTGCTTGTTCACTCTGCTCCTGATAGCAGACTCCCCTGTGTGTCCCTGCACAATTTGTGATGCATTGCTCCCATGTGCTGTGAATGGGTGTAATGATGAACCACTGTCAACCTAACGGGCCTAGTGCCAGGTGTCTTGGGTGTGCATATCCCACACCTTAAGCAGAACCATAGTGCGGATGGTGCAGAACCGGGCAATGATCCATGCTTTGGCACGTGGGATCACGGAACTGCTAACAGCAACTAGACCTTTGAGGGGTAGTCCTTCCCCCACCAATGGAATTAAGATGAAGTGATTGAAACAGCAAGAAAGTGAACAAGAAGGGGTGGAGAGACAGAAGGAAGGAGTGAAGGGAAGAAGCAAAGGGAAAGGAATTAGCATAGGAGTTCATGGGGGTTTTCTTTTTTTGCCTCTTAGACAGCAGCATTCAACAACCTCAGTTACACAGACAGCTTCTGTTTCTGATTCCCATGTTCTCTGTAACCTGAGATTTTTAGTTTGAGCATCTGGACTTCCTGGCTTTCTCCAAATTATCACCTTTTTCACCGCCCCCCCCTTTCTCTCCCCATCACATAGCTTCACACACCCCCACTCCCAGATACAGCCTCTTCAAGGTTCGGCTCAAGAGTTGCACCCTCCTCCATTGCCGCCTCACTCCTCCTCCCCTTTAAGATCTAAGAAGAGAGGGTCCACAGCTGTCCACCGCTGCTGCATTTGGAGGCAAATGAGTAAATAGGGAGACAGACTGTCTCCACATGCTATTTTAGAGACTCTTTGTAAGTCCTAATTGACAATAAATTTAGAAATTCCATAATTAACTTTAGGTCCCTAAGGAATACCACAACAGAGGACCCATTAACTGAGAAATATACCCTTGTTGAGATAGAGGACAATGAGGAAAGCAAGATGTAGCACAATTGTTGTTGTAGGAGGACAGAGTGAAGTAGCCTAGAAAAGAAGGGTGATTTCATTGTCACATGGTACAGTACTGCACAGTGTCCACACTCTTACCAGTTCCCATTTGCATTATTCGATAAGGGCCAAGATCCCCCGCTCCTGTGTTTTCAATGATCGTAAATATGATGAGTTCCTTTCCAAGGGACACACACACATACACACACACACAATCATAATAGCTAATACTTAAGTGCATTCCATTTTCCATTCACTCTCCTAAGTCTTTTAGAAAGATTATTTCATGTCACCTTTGGCCTAGATGATGGGATTACAGGGACTTACCACCCAGCTGGGAAAGTTGAGCACAAGAAAGAAAAAGTAGCTTGTCTACACAACCCACCTCGTGAATTGTGAAACTCTGGGTGTAAATGCTGATCTTTCCAAATCTAGTGTGTTTATTCTTAGATAGTTTATCACTGCAATGGAGGGTGCCTCTGCCTCCCATAATGGTTTTCATATACTGTCTTTTTAGCGCAAATCTCCGCAGTGCTGTCTATGCCTAAGCAATGTTCTAAGACACAGGCTGGCAAGCATTTTTCTACTAAAGGTTAGATAGTAATTATGCTAGGCTCCATGGGACACGCAGACTCTGTTGCACTTGCTTAACTCTGCCATCGACCTAATGTAGATGAATGAGCAGGACTGTGTTCCAACATAATTGGGTTTATAAAATCAGGATTTGGCCAGAAATGACCCAGGGATCATATTGCGGTAAGCCTGTTTTATGTGCCTTTAATATTCCCATCATCTCCAAAAGAACCCCAGAAGAGAGGTTCTATTCTTAGAAGGGTTTTCCCAGAGGTGGTCAGAAGAGTCCAGCAGCTGCTCTGGAGGTGCAGTGTTGGGAAACAGCAGAAGGTGACTATGAAGTCAGAGGGGAGCGTTCTTACCCAGGAGATGAGGGGGTCTGCACCGACCCCGACCTTTAAATCCCAGTCCCGGGGTGTCTTGTGTTCTGGATCTCTGGATGTGTGTGCTAGACTACAGCATTCCCTTCTTTAAGGGTTCCAGAGACATCTTGGTCTCTCAACCTTCATCCCGCGACGCTTCCCATAAGCCCTCCTCAGCATGTCTTTCTGGGCTTCCTTGGAGAGGGAAGTGTTTTCTGCACTGTTTCTGTTCCAGTGCATTGCCTCATTACATGATCTTGATGCCTCCTGTTATCTTCTTAGACTCCTCTTTCTACTTCAAATCTCTAGTTACTACTTTTCTGATTGTTTCTGAATGAAGTGGATCGAATTCTCCACGTTAGAAACAGAGCTCTTAACGGAATTGAAAGGAGAAGAGCGGCACACAGGTTAGAATTGCAACTGCAAACTCAAGCTCAACCTGATGTCAATTTCATCATTGGGATGTAGGGTGGAGTCTAGCCTGTTAATCTGGAGATTGCCAATGAGACCTCTGTGTGGGCATTGTTTTCTCCTGAGAATTCGGGGAGGTCTCGATGTTTTTCCTAATTGGAAATGAACTACTGAAATGACAAGATGACAGCCTGCTTATCGATCCTGATTCCTGGAGACTGGAGGAGTCGGAGGAGAAGCCACATGGGCTTGCCCTGATGGAACCAGACCTCTGAGGCTGGAGAAACCACAGAGAGACCCCTGCCAGCACTGTAATGTTTCTACCCCAGCTGGATACACAAGACTCTGCACCCACTGGCCCGTGATTGTGCTGTTGTCATTGCACGTGCTTCATGAAGAGAAAGGAGACTTTATAGACTGGTATCGTACATATGGGCTGATATCGGACTTATGACTTTGGACTGGACTGGGTTGGGATGCCTTCTCAGTGTTCCATTCCTCATATATAAATCTTTCCTTTATATCCATATGTGTGTTTATCAATTTATTTCGCTAGTCTACCTGGACTAACACAGGGAGTCAGAAAGTCCAGTCCATCTCCCAAGATGCTGCTGAGGTTTTAAACCACCAACCATAGTTACAGCCCAATGCAGAACCACGAGAACACCAGAGCTCCTAGAATTGTAACAGGGACTATAAATGAGATTAATCATTCAACTTTGAAGATGGAGCCAGAGACTAGTTCATCTGCATTTCTCCAGCAGGTGTCATAGTATGTGCTATGCCAATAAGGGCTTAATAAGCGTTTGTGAAATAGATTCTTGGGTGAGTGGATCTTTTATTCTGTAGTATTAAGGAATTTATGAAATCAGGGGAAGTGACACTGATTAGAACATTGGCTGAAATTACAGAAAAACCTGAGAAGAATAACAACAAAGAGAAGCATAGTCATCCATATTCCCCATCCTTTTAAACAGGGTCTCATCTAGGATTTTTTAGGATCACAATCTTTGTCTTTTATATTTCGAATGCTACAAAGGGAAATAATAACAAAAAAGTCTCTGAGCTTATTCTATTAGTTTGACAGAGGCTGATTGCTATATTACGATTTGTGGGGTACATAGATTGCTTCAGGCTCAGTGAGAACAATTGTCTTGATCCATTAGTTATGCCTGGCATGTGTGCATGATGGTAGGTCTGTCTGAGGCACACATGCCAAATATCTGTTGAATTTTATTTGCAATGTATGTTGCCTGCTATGTAAAGATTTCAATTTTTACTTTTCAGCTATAATTGAATGGCACACTCTAACTGCAATGGGGCCTTCCCAATGCTTGTGAAATTATTTGTTTATATGTTTATGTTCTTTTATTCCCATAAGTTAGGAGTGGGGGTGCTTTGGTTCCAGTTACAAAATTCCTGTAGCCCAAAGTCCCCCAATCAGTGAGTTGATTCTGACTCAAAGTGATCCTCTGGGACAAAGCAGAATGTCTCCTGGGGATTTCTGAGTTTGTCAGTCTTTGCAGCTGCAGAAAACCTCACTGTTCTCCCCAGGAGTGACTGATGGGTGTAAACCGGCAACCTTGTGGTTAGCAGCCCCATGCTCAAGCCTGTGTGCCACTAGGAGTCCTTAAAAGACATAGAGATAGGTGTGTATTTTGTGTAGGATCCCTTTAATATCTGAAATCTTGCCGGTAGCTGAGATTTATTGCAGCGCTAACCTTCCCAAAGACGTTTTCACTTCTGGCCCATCATTCCTAGCTTCTGAATCTGGGCTGGGATTCTTTATTTCTCTTTGCTTTTATTTATTTATTTATTTTTGTTTCAGTCCAGAAGCAAATTGCTTTTCAAAAGTTTGAAGGAAAAACTAGAACAGCTTTGGCTGGGTTGGAAAGGGGGGGAAATGGCTCATTTCATGAATAAATATTTGCCTGCGGTTCTCCACTTTGCAGACTCAAACAGGGATTAAAAGGTAAAGATTGGCAGGGGGGAGGTGAGGAGGCTTTTAGGCAAAAGCAGCATGTGTGTTAGAGTTCCGCACACAGAGAATGCAATTTGGTCTTTCTTACAAGCAAAATCAACTATAAGTAGCCCTTTGTAGGTACCATTAAAAGCGGGCAGTCAAGTCAAAAAAGCACACACTTTTGAGCCAAAAAATATCTGAATTTGGATCATTTACAAGAACTTCAGGCATGTGCTGGAGGCTTAAGGTCTCAGAATGTCAGTGTCCTTATGTAAAAAATGAGGACCATTATATAAGCAAAATGCTATTCTGGCTAGAGCCTGACATACAGTGAATGACTGGTGGCAGAACTTGGTTCTCCTACGTTTGCCAGCGAAGGAAAATGGGCTTTTCTAATAGTCCAATTGTTGCCAACTGCCGGCCAGTCAGTCCCAATTTCAGGTCATCCTCATGAGCAGAGGAGATTGAGTCCATGGGATTTCCAGGGTTGTGACCTTTTGGAGGGTGTTTCTCAAAGATAGGCATTCCCTATCTTTCAAGGTGCTTCTGATGGATTTGAACCATCAACCTTCTAGTTCGTAGTCAGGTGTGAAACCATTGAACCAAACAAGAGGCTCCTATCCACCAATTTGTCGTCAAACTTCAATTTCACAAGAGCAAACACTGTGGTCATGACAAGCAGCTGTGATAACACCTGGAGGTATATTTTCTCTGCGTGGATAGTCAGACAGCAAGATCATAGATATTTTATTAGATGGGCCAAGAAAGCAATTCTTTGTGCAGAAACTTTCACACACACACACACACACAGATGGTGAAAACACTGCCTTGAAGCACTACTAACATGACAAAACAACACAAGAAAATGCACTGCCACCCAGGGGATCCCAATTCCGAGTGAGCCCTCTCCCCTGTGGTTTTCTACTACTGTTTGTCTTTTGAAGAAGTATAACTGATTTCATGGAAGAGAGGAGATGTATGGCTTCCTTGACGAAAGGGAAAGATACTGTAAATCATTACATGCTGGACATAAAATGAGCGAGGATGTTGTGGTGAAAGAGATTTTCAAAGTGCTGGGTACATTTCTCATGATGTTGTGATGTACCAATGGAACCAGTGATAAGTATAGCAATGATAAAAATAACAAATCTAATAACTGCTAATGCTAATATGTACTGAGTGCCCACTTGTACCAGGCACTTGAGAAGCCCTTGGAAAAAAGTCTACAACAAACAATGTTTTGTGTTTATGATGGTGAAAAAGGAATTAGCAAAGGCCATTTTCTTCTAGACCTCCCTTTCAGACATGGTGAATTTAGGATGGAAAACAAAGGGTGCAGTTGCTATGACGATGGTATGACCAGATAGACTCTTACTCCATCGGCCTAGATCAGAGAGCTATCACAGGAGTCATACTCCCAGAAGGTCTCAATGACAAGGGCTGTGGAGACAATTGCCTCCTAATCTGTATTACTCAGTTTCAAACTTGGAACCTTGCTTCTTTAGCAGGATCACATTTGAACTGATTTCAATCACCCTCAACCTCAAGCTCACTTTTTTTTTGACCCCAAAGGTAAGGATTTCTCATGTCGAAAGAGTGGCCATCATGTGTTGCTTGCTTTTTTCAGACTCAGGTCTTGAGGAAGATGCACTTCTTAGAGTGTTCAGAACTCTTTGAGGTAAACAGTCTGCAAGAAATACCAAATATAACCACCTCATACGGTACTTCTTTGCTCCACAATATTTAAGGATTAGGACAAGACTGACTTCTTGCCTCCTGCTCGCTGCTGGCGCTTTCCTCTGACATTACTGAGCACTTACTATGCTCCCGACACTGTGCTTGGGGCTGGAGAATCAAAGACACATAAAACATACTCCTTGCCCTTCAGGAACTGGCATCTCAATATAGCTCAGAAGGTTAACTGCTATAGAAGGTGGGAGAAAATAGTAGAATCTCTGAAAGGAATTCAAGTGACTTATCGTAACGTTACCGTGGTGAGAGTTGGACTTCTATGAGACAAATGCAGCCTGAAGTACACGACCGTGTGTTCTTCATTTCAATGCTGTCTTCTTAGGATAAGCAGTTCAAAGCCGGGTGACTGTATGTACAGGGCATTTCAGCTGTTTACTGGGTCATTCTCCCAACAAGAAAAGTCAACTAGCCCTAGAACGGATAACAAAGCAGTATGCTGAAAATCATATAACTGTTTGTAGCTTTTATTTGCAGCCCAGCTCTCCGCCCATATCTGCTATACCCAAGTTGTACTGCTGCATCCCTGGTAGAACTCCTACCAAAATCCTGAGCGCTTTCTCCTTTTCGTCATTGTTCCTATCTGCATTTCGGTTGCTAAACATAACAGAACACGTTTGGTTGCCTGGGACAGAAAGACTGGCGGATGATCAGGGGTTGAAACAGAATCACTGAGAAGTGTGTTGAACCAACTCTCTCAGAGAACAGAGGGATCCTGTAGTGGGCATGGCATGAAGACAGTATCACTGCTAGCCATTGCCAACCCAGCTCTTGCCCTGGGGCAACTGGCTCAGGAACAAAGGCACAGACTGCAGCAAAGTGAACCGGGAAAGATTTATTTGGGTTGATCCAGCAGGGTGCAAGCTAGGGTTAGAGTTGCCCAGGCAAGCTCCTGGGTAGGGTGTGGGCTTACCGTTTTCTATGTGCACACCAGAAAGCAATTTAAAGGGATCATGAATATGTAACAGATTTTCCAGGATCAGTCATGAATATGCTTTAGGGTGAGTGTATGGCTCTTAACAGGCAATGGCTCATCGGACTCCTCACTTCCAAATGTCTTCTAAGTGGGTTTGGTGGCAGCTTTCTGGTTACTTTTGGTGCCTTGACCAAACCACTCTATTTTTTTGGACGACAAGACACACCTGACCATAAGACGCACCAGGTTGTAGAGTAGGAAAACAAGAAAAAGTTATTCTGGACCAAATAGTACTACTATACTAAAATATTTATAAAATAAAGCATAATACAGTAAATTTAACCATGTGAACTCAACAAGTGGTTCTAAGAATCATCATCATTTTCATTATCAAAGAGGAAAGACTTAGAGGCTTAGAGGCGTTCCCTGTGCTAATCCTGTGACCTGACTGACATGGAGACTCCACGAGGTGGGACTTCCCCCGAACACACAGCAATCCATAGCATGCAAACAGCAGCGGACAGTCAGCGGGTGCATGGGGTCATAAACAAATGTTCTGGGGTACCACACCCTCGGACTTAAGAAGTACCCTGTTTTTTCCCCACTTTTGAGGGGGGTAGGGGAGTGTGTTCTATGGTCTGAGAAATACAGTAGTTTTGTAACCAGCGGCAACCTGAAGAGTGTGATGTTGTTTCGACCCATGTTTAGCAGGCCATATCTGCTCATTGCTGATATTCCTCTGATAAGGTGGACTACTTTCTCTGGAGGGAAAAAAAAGACTTGACTGACAGTTTATCAGGAAGGAAAGTACAGGGCAATTATGGGCTATATACAAGGTATGAATACTCCCAGCATTCCATGACAGCGTCTCAGAGTCTCTCATAGCTTCCTTGAGCAAGTCATGTTGTCACTCATGGCTAAGAAGTTTGGGGAGTGACTTCATGGGCCTTTCCAACAGACCTTCCTATAGACTTGAATCTCCACCCAAACTCAGCAATGATGTTATGAGGAGAGAGGTTAGAAATGAACCCCCAATTTATAAGAGCAAGCTACCACCAGCATAGATAACAAGATACTTTGAGAGCCATGTGATTGCTTATACCTTGAATTCCCACTGAGGATTCCCACCCATGTCTGTTACACAGATAAGAGTCCATGTAAAGGGGAAGGTGGATCCACAAAGAAAATCCACCTGAACTATTCCTCAGCAGAGCTGGAAAGCTATAGAGATGATAATTATACCTTTGAGCTACTAGGAACCTAATCTTTATATATTAATATAGAGACTGTTTTTAGTATGATTTTTATCCTTGTTCTACAGAGAAGCATATTAAAAATCAGAGTGTGAAGTCAACCTCTCTAAACATGCACAGCTAATGAAAGGCAGAATTTTGTTTTGCTACTGAGTACAGTATCACATCAACCCTACTGAACTTTTCATTCCAATTCTGAACATCAAATTGAGTTCAGCCTTAAGAGGGCTATGCAGGGCAGGACGGAAGTGGGGGCTTAGTTAATGTCCTTGTGTCTGGCACTACACTCACCTATCTCTTGCTTTGTGAACTGATGTTTGCATCAATTATTTCAGATTTACATTCCTTAAAGGAAGCCACAGGTCTTGGACTCATCTTCCAAATCTGCTTTGATCTCTCTAGGTCACAGCCCCTATATGTAACTGTAGGCCTTCAAACATGGTCACCATGAGCATCACATGATAATAGCCAGACCATTCCCATTTTTTCACCTTCTAGCTTGGGACAGTCTATCTTCCCAAACTTTAGCATGACTTCTCTATAAACAGAGGTAATGCTCTTAAAAGAATACTTTGTCAGTGCAGTACTATCTCAGTCTTTTTCAGCATTATTGAATATTCAACTGATGAACGATTAATTATGAAACCCATTCTTCACCACTGACTGAATGGAGATGGTTTGTTGTGGTGCATAAGATTTTCAGAAATAAAACAAAAATGATATAGCAGTCCTTTATCATGCCTTTGCATTGAGGCCATTTAGCTCCTTTTTAATATTTTGATCCCACTTTTTTATGTTCAGGGTTACCACTACTCACTAATCAGCTGCTACATGGTTGTCAGTGTGCTTTAGCAAAGGCATGTGCTCAAACGTCCCCAGAGAAATGATCTTTGCTAAAGCCCAGAGAGAAAGTGAGGAGCAGAGAGCGCACCTAACCTAGGTATTATATGGAACTTAAATTTGAGCCCACTGTCTATGCCCTTGGGCATTTTCCCCTACCCCATCATTTCTGGGCTATCAGTAAATGCCATACCTAAACTATTTTTCTTTTATGAATTTCCAGTGGCAAAATGGTGACAAGCTATTTCCTTTTAGAAACATGCTCACCTTTGTTATATTATTGAGTGTTTTTTTATATTCAAATACAGTTTCTATCTCTATAGATAGATAGAAACTCTATATCCCATATATCCCATCATGGAACCTGGATGATCTAAAGCAGTGGTTCGCAAACTCCCTAGTGCCTCGACCCTTTCACACGGTTCCTCATTGTGTAGTGACCCCCTCCCCAACCGTAACATTATTTTCGTTCCTGTTTCATCACTGTAATTTTGCTACTGTGATGGATCAAGTGACCTCCCGGGAAAGGGTCATTTGACCATCTCCCTTCACAGGGGTGGAGCCTCACAGGTTGACCTAAGGGAAGACAAAAAGATCTATGACTCCTTGTCATTGTCTCCTGTTTCTCAGGAAAGGAAAGGAAATTCCTCGTACAACACTTCACGATATGTTGACATCTTTTCTTTAGCTCAGGTCAACCCCATCCTTCTCCAGAGAAAGAGAGCCATCCTGCAGCATCCATCCATTCCTCTTGACATCATGGCAGAGAGAATGTAGACTGATCACACAATGTAAACGTACAAAACCTTCCCCCTCACGAACCGTCTGGATGGACTCATCAGGAAGTTGATGTACTAATGTTGCACTGAGGGCAGCGAGACCTGAAGGGCTATAGTGCACTTTGCCATCTGCCCAAGCAGATGGAATTGGGATTGAAAACTCTCACTCTGATCTCAGCTCTGTTGTTGAGTGCTTTCACATGGGCTGCCATAGCTCCTGGAATTACTGCCCATGAAAAAAAAGGTATCACTAAAGACATCATATGCAGAAAGTTGTCTTTGACTTTCTAAGCTACCTAAGTTCTTCATGGCTTTGGAAATTTTTAGCACTCAGAATATCTACAGTTTTCTTTCTGTTCAGGGTATTCAGCCTTCCAAAAAGCTGTTATATCAGCAATAGAAGTGCTATGAAATGTTTCCAGTGATTCAAAACTTTCAGAAGTGGATGTTTTTGCACCCATTTTCACATTAGTTTCCGATTTGTGAGAGGTAACTGCAGTCTGCATTGCTGGGTGTAACTGAATGAAGCAAATGCTGTTACAGATCCTGAGCTCCCTTTTGAAGCAGGTTGATATCTACTCTATCCTTGTGGAGACATCAACCAGGCATAGAGCAGGGTGTCAGTGCTAGCCTAATGAAAACTTTCACCCTCTAATTAGGAACCCTAGTGCCATAGTGGTTATGTGTTGGCCTACTAACCACAAGGTCAGTAGTTTGAAACTACAAGTGGCTCCTCAGAAGACAGTTGAGGCTTTTAAATAGTTACAGTCTTAGAAAGCTACAGAGGCAGTTCTACTCTGCTAGGAGTTGGTATCAAGTTGATGGCAGTGAGGTTGGTTTACCATCAACTGGATGACTCTTATCAACTCAGTCTATGGCCTCATTCTTTTCCAAAGCTCTTTTATGGTACTCCAATTATAGTTCCTTGTTTGACTAATGCATTCCTTATGTGTGTTTGTTCTATTCAGAGCCTTGTGCATTATTATAAGGAAACTTGAAGGTAAACAAGCAGCCATCTAGCTCAGAAACAACAAAGCCCACATGGAAGAAGCACAAAAACCTGTGTGATCACAAGGTATCTTAGGGATCAGGCATCAAGGAACAAAAAAATATCATATTATGAATGACGAGGATTGCATTTGGGGAACCAAAGTCCAGCTGGAGGCAACTGGACATTATCTTACAGAAGGTTTGCGTGGAGGAGATGAGCCAGTCAGGGTGCACTGTAGCAACTATTGAACTTACAACTTTCTTCTTGTTTTTAATTGCTTCCTCCCCCACTATCATGATACCAATTCTACCTTACAAATCTGGCGAGACCAGAGGATATACACTGGTATAGATAGGAACCTAAGACACAGGGAATCCAGAACAAATGAACCCTTTAGGACCAGTGGTGAGAGTGACAATACTGGGAGGATAGAGGAAATGTGGGGTAGAAAGAAGGAACTGATGACAAGCATCTACATGTAACATCTTCTATGGGGAACAGACAACAGAAAAGGGGGTGAAGAAAGATATTGAATAATGTAAGATATGACAAAATAATAATTTATAAATTGTCAGAGGTTCATGAGGGAGTGGGAGCAGGGAGGGAGAGAAAAAATGAGGAACTGATACCAAGGGCTCAAGTAGAAAGCAATGTCTTGAGAATGATGATGGCAACATATGTACAAAAGTGCTTGACACAATGGATGGATATATGGATTGTGATGAGTTGTATGAGGCTCCAATAAAGTGATTTTTGTTTAAAAAAAAAGGAGAAGATAAAGAAAATTTGTAGTCTTTTATCAGCCAGTACTTACACTTCCTTCCATGGAAGAATTCTAAATAGCCTTGATTGAATAATGGTCTACCCAAAGATAAATCATATAGCCATAGAAAAGGTAGGTTGAATGCTCTAAAACAGCAATTGCTATCATTATTGTCAACTACATTGACAACTGTTATTGTTGTCAGTGCAGTTCTGACTCATAGTCAGACAGTCATAGGGACACAATGTACAGCAGCATGAGATACTGTCAGGTCTTATGCCACCTTCACAACCATTGTAATATTTGAGCCCATTGTTGCAACCAGGGAGTCAATGCATCCAGTTGAGGGTCTTTCCCTTTTCCTGCAGGCCCTCTATTTTACTGTGTTAGGCCAGGTTGACTAGAGAAACAAATATGTGTGTGTATATGTATATATATATATATATATATATATTATTAGTATTGCAGCTTTATAACAAGAAGTAATTACATACCAGAAAAAGATCCCAGCCAGTCCAGACCACCTCATAGTCTCATACTAGTCCATCAATCCTTCTTGTACTGCACATGCAATGATGTAGAATGCAGAGAGATCATAAACCCAGGCTGCTGAGTCCACAGTCCCATGGAATCAAGGGCACAGTTCATCACAGGTCTCTGGTACCTCTCAGAGCCACTTAAGAGCAGTAGGGTGAAGCAGAGAGAGAGAGAGAGGAAGTCCCCGGAATCCTCCTTATGAGATAGCCATGCCCACAAGGAGGTGCCATCAGGCTGTAACCTGATTGACAGGCTAGACTCCATCGCTGCACTTTTATATCTTCAAGTTGACAGAAAGTTACTACCACATTTACTGAGCAGGATAGCCTTCTCCAGAAACTGGTCTCTTCTGATGACAAGGAAAGAAGCCAAATTAAGACACATACTCTGAAACACACACCGTATGTTATCTTGCTAATAAAAGGGGGTGCTGACAGATGTTAACTTGGGTGATAGGAAGGTAATATCCAACAAGAGGAAGATGGGGCCAGGGAAGAGGGAACTGGGGCTGGCCTTTAGGAATCTTGGTAAGTAGTTTAGTACAAAAATGATTCTCCGATCTGCAACCCTCACCTTCCTAATTCACAACAGAATGGGGTGCTGTGGCAACAAAATATCTAGCAAATGAGTCATTCTCAGCTTTCCTCTATCCACCTTTTCAAGGACACTGTCATCTCCCTTACAAATCAGATATCCTGCCTACCAAACTCAGCCAATTACAAAATGAGGAGCTTCCAGTCTGGTGTTTCTGAGGCAGGTGAATGAACTTCATCATTGTGCATCGAGGCAACCACATCCTTCCTGTTTCTTTCTTGGTTTTGAAGCATCTGTACCTTCCTAAAATATTTTTTCTCACTTTCTCTGCCTTTGATCACCTAACTTCTCCTTTTACTTATCAACGTGACATTCTCCAAAATCTTCTGATTAGTCCTCCCCACCCCACCCCTCTTCTTCTTTTGAGTTTGGATTTCTTTTAGAGCAAGGTGAGACACATGCATATGCCTTGCTAAGCCAGGTCTCCCTTTTGAGTTCCTAAACTACCTGACTAATGGCTCCAGCTAGAAATCAGTCCATTAAGCTCAAATTATCATGGGATAATTGAAAGTGCATGGATTAGGGCCTTTTTACTGGCTTGAGTATAAATCCAAAACTCTAAATTTAGCAGTGGGGTGACTCTGTAGAAAATAGCATACCTTGCATAGCATGTTCAGTATGGAGATAACATTTGCTTATAAGAAAGATTGGAAGGTCAGAGATTCCATGTGTAAAAACTGAGCAGAATGCCTGGTGGAACACGTGATAAAAAATTACTATTTTCATCAGCACCTTGAATGAAGGGAATGGCTTTATTTACTTATTTAGTTATTTTTTGTGAGCATCCTCATAGCAATTCTAGGGAAGCATCTTAGTTGATCATCTTGGATTATATCACGATTCCTGGCTCAAAATGATGTTATCTAGAAAGGCAGACTAGGCCTCATGTTTCAAATTGAAGTACAGAAAGCTGTTCCCATGCACTAGATTTTTAACAAATTTAATAATCACTTTGTTTTAAAATAATTTCACTCACATTCAGTTCACATATCATAGATGTCAACAATTCAGTTATGCTCCTCTGGATTGTGTAACCATCATTACAATCAATTCCACTACATTCCTTCTTACTTGTCCTTGTCGTTAGCTCCTCATTTCTTGCCAGCCTCCCCTGTCATGTTACTTTGAATCTATTGATCCAGTTGTTGTTTCTAGAGCTTTACTTAATCTGGGTTTCCTGTATTAAAACACATAAAGGCTAGACAAAATTCTGGTAAATGACCCAACAACAAAACAAGAAAGCATAGAAAATTAGAAGTAAATAGCATGCCTATGTTATCTAACAACAATGTTATCTATGCAGAATATATTAAAAACTGGAGCAATTATGCACTGGACCATGGACAAGGTGTTGCACTATGACCAACCAACAATGGCAACCATCCAACCTGGAATGTACTCTGTGTGGTAACAAGACCTTGCCCATCTCTGATAAACAATCAAAAGAGATTCTCAACAGTTTGACCCACATGGGGTGGGGGTGAGATGCAAATGGATTTTGGCCTTTCACAGTCTTCCATGCCCTTCTGCAAATCGATCTTCAGAATTTAAGCTCTAGTACCATTCCCTCTTCTGAGTTTGGATTTTATTGTTTGCAATTCTTGAATCACACATGCTGATGTGCTTCTTCTCTGTGTGCTTAACTGACACCGCATTTAGATGTCTGCTTCTTTTAAGACAAGCCATTAAGAGCCTAGAGATGGTTCTTTCTGACAGTCAGTCACCATCTGTTTTTGTACCACACTTTGCTACAGCGCTCGTATATTCAATGATTACTTCTTGGGAGTAAAGGGGAAGCAGGGCCATACCATCGAAGTAATTGTTCATAGAGTAAGTGCAAGCTCAAAACCCATTCACATCCCAATGGTTTACATATGTCCCTGGTTCACTCTAAAAGCCAGTGTTATTTTATGAAGGACATTGCACTAGACTTGTTTTTCTGCCATGATGCTTAAAGAGCACACAGTACATGAGGGTAAGGCAGAAGATTTTTCTACAAAACTTCTGTCAAATACAAACATAAAAAATGTAAGACTAGCTTGTTTTGACATATCCACCAGCTAGGTCTCTACCCTTCTGAAGGCAGAGTTTCCATCTCCCTAACCCTTCTGGAAAGATGTCTGTACTCTTTGATTGGGAATTCACCAAATGGGTTTGCCAACTTGGAGGGACACAAATCTTGTTTCTTTGGAATATTCTCTGAGAAAAAACAGTAGGGTGAATAGGGTGAAATTTTCCAATATAGGACAGCCCTTATTGTCCTTAAGAATGATGGACACATTGTCAAAATGGGGCTGAGGAGTAGGTGGAATTTGGTGCAAATCTTCTGGCCTTTTTCTCTATATTTTTCAGCTTTCTTGAAACTTCTTCAGAGGAGTTCTGATGATCAGCTGTGTCCTTTTAGGGATAGAGGAGGGTGGGGGGAATTATGAAAGTGATCTTTGGGGAAACCTAAAAAATGATTGCTATAATATTCTAAGGTGACTGCTCAGCCATGAA
Organism: Nesogale talazaci; assembly: GCA_004026705.1. Taxonomy (NCBI): domain Eukaryota; kingdom Metazoa; phylum Chordata; class Mammalia; order Afrosoricida; family Tenrecidae; genus Nesogale; species Nesogale talazaci. The sequence continues at coordinate 53,379 of PVJH01003708.1, read as the reverse complement.
TCTAACTGGCATTGCAGTTTCCTTGGAAGTCACTATTTTGACTTGACCAGGCTCCCTGGATTATGTCGGTAAATCCAAGCTTGTCCTGCTTACAGTTCCTTCTATAAAATTGTCTCCCCTCACTTTGAACTTGGGTAAAAGATGGATAGATTTTCTCTTTGAGCTTGCTGATCTCTGTGCCATGCTGCTTTTTTTTAGTATCCTTGCTTTGAAGGCTTCCTAATGAGTCTAAGACAAGTGTTTTACAGAAAGAACTTTTCAGTCATCAATGCTGGCGAAGGTACCAGTAGGCATGCTATGTTTGGAATAAACTCATGTATGTAAAATCTGGGACCCTGCTAGAAATGTTTATTTATTTGTTATTATATATTAATAGTGTTAAGAATGGATACATATATGGAATGATGTTATATGAATCTTTACACATGCATACAAAAAGCATACTCCCGCAGTGGTTCGGTGCACAGTATAATATTGGACAGTCATTAAGTATCCAAGTAATGAATATATTCACAAATACTATTTTATGTTACATATTATATGTTCTATTTTATAAGTGTAAGGATCTCTGGGGCACAGTGGTTACATATTTTGCTGCTAACCTCAGAGTCATCAGTTCAACACCACCAGCTGCACCTCAGAAACAAGACATGGTTTGCTACTCCCCTAAAGAGTTACAACCCCAGAAACCCATAGAAGGAATTTGACCTATTCTCGAGGATTTGATGGCAATGACTTTAGGGTTTATATTAACATAAAATTATATTTGCCAGTTTATTTTCATTTATATCTATATATTTTTATATTAGCCATTTTGTTGGGGTCTCAAACAACTCTTATCACAATTATCTTTGTATTTTTAATTGCTGTGGAGTCCAATCTGATCCATGGCAACCTCGCGTGTGCAGAGTAGAATTCAGAAGGTTTGAAGGCTATGAACTTTTAGAAGGGGATTGCCAGGTCTGTGCCAGTTCAGGGTCGGCTCAAAGGAGCATCTCTTGTGGCTAGGAGTCAAATGCTTAACTGTTTGCACCAGCAGCAACTCCATACTTACATGCATGTACATATAGCTATGTACAAATAGATGATCACAAAATAGTCATTATTTCACATCCACAGAATTTATAGCTGATAAGAGTGGGGATGACATCATCGGTTACTGGGGATATTTCACCAAAAAGTCCACATAAAATGTCTGTGCATTTTGTTTCAAAATATTTTGTTTTGTTTCAAAATATGCATTATTTCAAAATAAAATTCATAAAGTAGGTAAGGGGATCTCTTACAGGCTGAGATAGATGATAGTGTTACTAAAAATATATGTGTCTATGTATAAATATGCTTGCATATGTGACAAAAACTCCGAAAATTCTCGAGATGGAGTCAGTTCCAACTCATAGCGATCATATAGGACAGGGAAGAACTGTCCATGAGGGATTTTGAGCCTGAAAATCTGACCGAAATAGAAAGCCTCAGCTATTATATACATACATGTACATGTACAGAGACATATGATGACAGGAGTCTTTTTGGCTGTCATTCAGAGGTGAAGTCTCTGATATATAGGACTAGTGAGCTAATTAAAAATACAATTATTAGAGTATGATCATGAAAATTCAATAATTCTTCTATAATTGGGGAGGAGGCATCTTGGAATCCTAGTTGAAAAGGATATGCCATAGAGATATATAGGGGTTTCACCTATAATTTAGTCTTGACAAGGCTATGTAATGTTTTACTAATATCTCATTAAGAAAGTCGTAATGGATACGGTACTGGCTTGAAACCAGTTTTAGGGGGTTCGATTCCCCCTAAATGATAAAAGCAGAGAGCAAACCAGTGGAAGACCCAAAATTTGAGCCTGGGTCTTTATAAAGTAATACCCTGGGTGATAAAAATTGGTCCTGCCAAGTGATTAAATGAGCCAACAATATGAAATATGGCCTAGCGGCTACCGTGTGGTCCAGGAACGTGGGAGGTGTACACTCAGTGACCAAGAAGCCTGCAATGTGGTTTGGTCTGGGTCAACTGCTGGCTCAATCGAGAGCTGAACTTTCCTTTTGGAGGGATGAAGAGGTCTGGGATAGGCAGAGAAGTGACTCAAGATTCTTAGGATTTCTTCACTCAAATCAAACCCATCATGATGAGACACTGATTCTGGCCAAACTGTGATGGGTAATACAGAAGAGGGTTAGCTCGATTCAATTTTGGTGAATGGAAATGGCAGGCATCAATCCTAGTCTGGAAGGCTATGTCCAGCTCCTCCTCCATACTTACTACTGGCACTCACCAGGGGACAGATGCTTGGTAGTGTTCGTATGGACTCCATGTAGAGAAGACTTCTGAGTAGAAAGTCAAATCACCTTCAGTCTCCTCCCAAGCTATGTCTTCTTAGTTTTTCATCATTTTAATTAAGTCCGTGGAAATTTGGATTTGTTTTTATATACCGGTAAGTGATTTAAAAAAAAAAAAAAACAACCTCCAGAGAGAAACCAGTCACTCCAATTTCCTACCTTGGGTATATTTCTCCAAGCATCTCCCTGTCCAGTAGATGCTATCATTGCTGATTGATGACTGAATCTCCTTACATATGAGGGAGGCGAATGTGGGTGACCAACGAGACCTTGGATTTATCTCAGAAAGCCTTCATGGAAGGCCCAGCAAACTTCATCTGTTCAAGAGCGGTGAAAAATATAGTGATTGCTACTTTTCATGGAAACTGGTCAAAAAAATCAGTGCTGCCAAGTCACAATGTATGGTTTTCCTGCCATGGGAGCCAAATGGAAAGACATTGCAACATTTCAAAGTCTTCAGGGAAGTGAGGTGATCAGTATTCCCAGGAATGCCTTCTAGTGATACCTCTGTCATTGAGGGCTTGGGGGGCGCTGGGTAGTGATTTCCTGCTCCATTCTGGTTCCCTTCAATTCATTCTGAAAACTCCTGATGTGAGACGTCAATGCTCACTTCACCCCATTCGCTCAGCTAATAGTAATTTTAATTTAGCTCGATGCAGTTCTATCACTACTGGCCATTTAGGGGTAAAAGAAATGAAAAGAAGCTTTTCACATACATCAACACACTTCTCTTTATGTCTCTTCCTCCTTAAATCAGTGACTTTGGCTGAAAAGGCTTACTGGGTCCCTTTCTTGTTCATCCAAGTCTTTGGCCTCTCAAACATTGTACTTTGTTTCGTTGCCAAGAAAATGGTCCGTTTATAGTAAGGGGGTCTGGGGGGTGGGTGCAGTGGTCATCACCCCTCTGTTTTCTAGAGTGTAGGGAGACTGTTGCAGATGAGCAGTCCCATACCCTGTCAGGCTTCATGCTGTTTTCTGAAGCAGCACTAAAGGAAATGAACTAATGATAGCTGATGCTTGTGATGGCCTAACTCCCTCCTGCCGCTCAGAATTGGAATGTGAGTGAAAGCGGTAGGGGCCTGGGCCAACCCTGACAGAAACAGGTTTTTAACAGCATGAATTTATGAATCCCGTCAATGCAAATGAGAGTTTATTATGCTTGGAGTCTAAAAACGATGCCTCATTTATTAAATTAAGCTGCAGAGATTCTATTCAGATCATGTTAAATGATAGTTTCTACTCTATAAGCTAAAGGCTTTGCTGTCTGTGATCGTGTTTAGATGAGAGTGTTCTTTTACAAGTGGCTTTAAAAAAAGGAAAGGGGGGTGTAACCATTTGGGAATGGAGAGAGTATTGTGATAATGTTCAGGCAAAACTGAGTTTAAATTGCAAGTATGCCCCTTATCTGCCCTAGACTGGTATCTGCCAGCATGAATGTTTACCATATTTTAAATGGGCATGATTAACTACACTGTAAGAATAAAGAAGTGAAAAGAGGAAGGTCTCATCAATAACCCAACACTACTGTCCTCTGGGTTGATTCTGAATCTTGAAAAGCAATGTCTGCTGAGAACTGTTTCACAAGGTTTCCAAGGTTGTGACTTTCTGGACCAAAGCTCTTGGTCTGTCATCCGCAGTTCTTTAGTGTAGATTCGAACCCCCAACCTTTCACCTAGTAGCTGTGTGCTTAATGGTTTGAGCAACACCTGGATTCCAAATAGCTCAGTAGGAAACCCAAACCTACTGACATCCAGTTGATTGTGGCTCATGAAGACCATATAGGACAGAGTACAACTGCCCTTTTAGGTTTCTGAGACTGTATGTCTTTTCAAGATTGCACAGCCTAACTGGGAGTTTTGAACTACCGATCATGTAGTTCAGTTCAGTTCAGTTCCTGTTCAGTGTGTAAACCACTATATCCCCAACTGTCATTGAATCAACTCTGACTGTTTATGACCCTGTAAGGTAGGGTAGACCTCTCCCAGTGGGTTTCCGAGACTGGAGTTCTTACTGGACGTCCCAGCTCTCTCCAAAGGAGCAACTGATAGTTTTGAATTGATAACCTTGTAGTTGGCAGCCTAATCCTTTACCACTACACCACCAGGATCCCCCTATGCTCTTCAGGGTTCCTGAAGTAACTCAATGGTTAAGTGTCAATAAGAGAAAATACAACACTTGCAGCTATGTATCCTGCATCTCTGTTTCTTGAAGCACTCACTGTGTAAGAACTCTTATGTATGCATCCATCACTTTAGAGTTGAGTTCAGGAATCTGCATTATTCTTTCCAAACAATGCTGAGTCTCATTAAAGAACCAAGTCATGGCCTCTATTTAAATCCAACTGTGATGTAAGTAATGTGGATATCTTAAGGCCAGCATGTGGTTTCTCACTTGGTTACTAATTATTAGTGTTTACATATTGGAAAGGCAATGTGGCAGGAAAGAGAAAAATTAAAAACCCATGCCCTATCTGAAATTAACCAGATATGGGATATTTTGGCATATCTGATTTTTACTCTGTGTAGTGATTAAATACTTAGATGATAATTTAAAGACTGCTAGTTCAAACCTACCAGTCCATTTAATGGAAGACAAGTGTAGCAGTGGATATCTGTAAAAATTTACAGCTTGAGAAACTCTGTAAGGTAATTGCATTCTGTGTCATATGGTTCCTATGAGTCAGACGGTGCTATACAACAATGGGGTGACTTAAGCTTATATTGTACATATATATATACACACACAGACTTATACATATCTATTTATTTATTTATTCTGAGACACAATGTCCTCTCTAAATTATGCTGTCGTACATTAGCATAATTTATATAATACATACCATAACAGCACAATTTGCACATGATAGTTTTTATGAACTCAATCATGCCCAACAAAAATATGTGTTATAAATCCTAACCTCTATTCCTTTGGTTAGAGTTTGTTTGGGGATGGGTTTCCTTTGGTATGTGAATGAAATTGGGTTTGTGTAGGATGTGTCTTGAATTTTTCTCTTAGAAATAAGAGAGGAACAGATACAGGAATCAGATATGAGGAAAGAGATTCCAGTCTACAAGAAGATGACCCAGGTGCTGAAGCTCAAAAGCACAATAATTTTCCACTGAAGCAACACAGAGAGAAAGCCTTTTCCTAGAGTTAGAATTTGAACTTCCCACCTCCTAAATGGGGAGAAAATACATACGTGGTTAACCATCCACTTGTGGTATTTTGATTATGGTCGCACTGGACAAGTAAAACAATGCTGGTTGTAGAACATTGGTAGTCTTCTCTGTCCCTCTGACATGTAGAAAACATCATTCTTACTGACACCGAGTCTATGAAGTTATATTAATTGTATGGTTCAGTGTGTAGATATATAGTATGTCTGTGGTATGTATGTCTATTATTACATGGGTAGGTAACACCCAGTTGACTCTGACTCATAGCGATGCTTTTCTCAACTCAAGCTCACTGCTATCAATTCTTTTACAACTCGCAGTGATCCCAACACAAAAACTGCCTGTGAGTTTCTGAGACTGTAAATTGACAGGAGGAGAGAGCCCTATCTTGTCCTCATGGAGGAACTGGTGGTTTCAAACTTCTGACCTTACAGTTTGCAGCCCAACTTGTAAACACTGCCACTAGACTCCTAAAAGGGAGAGGAAAACTAACTTACATGGTAGGTTAAGCTGTTTTCTTTAATTAATTAACTTATTTATTTATTTTCGGCATCACTGCCCTCTGATGGTCGTGGGAGCTACCCAGCCCTGCTCCTGAGAGCTGCCGCTGGATTTGAACCGCCACAGTCAACCACTTATGCCACCGGGGCTCAACCTAGGCTGTTTTCTTAATTGGGGTCCAACTTATCAGATCTTTCTTCCTCTGAGTTGCTAAAAAAAATTTGAACCGGCAACCTTTTGATGTTTCAAATTTTGAACCAGCAGCCTTAAGTCCAGTGCTTAACTGTTGTACCAACAGGACCCTAGTGTATGTATAGGCAAGTGATCATACTCTACTCTTTTTTTTTTTGCCTTCTGAACTTATGCCAGTATATCATTTATTTTTGCTTTCAATTACTACCCTCTCATATTCAGCTTGAAAGAAGCTTCCAAAAGAGACAGTATTTCAGTGGTTCTCAACTTTCCTAATGCCGCAACCCTTTAATACAGTTCCTCATGTTGTGGTGATCACCAATCATAAAATAATTTTCTTTATAACTTTATTTCTTTATAATTGCACTTTGTAACTGCAGTTTTGCTACTGTTACAAATGTAATTACACCTATGGAAGTGTCATTCAACCCCCACAGGGGTCACAACCCGAAAGATGAGGACTGCTGCTTTATTTCATCTTTTTTCTTTTTTTTCTTTTTTTTGGGGGGGGGGCATCACTGCTCTCCAGTGGTGGGAGTAGGATATTTCATCTTTTTTCAAAACAAAATCTTCAATGAAGAGGTTGGGCATATGTGTGAGGCTAGGTGTCCATGCAAACAAATTGAGTGACAATCAGATATTTATATGTATAATATATGCATACATACATACATATATGTATGTATATATGAACTTTGTATTAAGAAGGTATCCCAACTGTAAATCTGATACAAACCAGTGCCCTCTTTAGACACACAAAGTTTAGGCAGGCTGCTGGAAAAATCACAGACTGGTGGATGCAGAATTTCGTGGATCCATGGCTGGTGGAAACTTAGCAAGCAATAGCTCTCAGATTCAGCAAGGCCACCGGGGGCGTACTCTGGAGACAAGCAGAGTCCCAGTAATCAGGAAGGCAATATGGCACTGAGAGAGAAGTTCCCAGCTTCTACCCTGCAAAAAGGCCATACATTCTCGGAGGTATCATCACACTGGAACCTAACTGACAAGTTTGACTTTACTCATCTATAAATGCAAGCTGACAAAAGTCATTCATCTATCACCACTTGATAAGTCTTTCTGCGATCAAGTCAGAATTTTTGTGATTTTTTTAATTGTGTGAAGCCAGGGATGCTCGATACGTTGATCACGATCTACTAGCCTTTCACAAGTATAGTGTGGGTAGATCGCATGGCATTAAAAAATTACAATCCTGTAATACAGTTGATGTACAACCCAGCCAATCAGGTGTAATCTTCAGTGTCAAATGCATGTGCAAGGAACTGCGCTGAGGGCAGCAAAAGAGACAAGCTAAGTTATTGCCAAATTTTAGACCTTGTTTTTTTTCTCTTAAATGTAAGAAAGGGTATTAAAATGAGTGGGGGAGCTGGACCAAGTAAGAAGACAAAAAATTATCACTTTCATATCAAATGATAGATTTTGACATTACAAGTCAACATTCAGCTGAAGTCCAGAGAGCAAGAAGAGTTCTGGAACTTAATCACAGAGGGAAAGTACCCAAACATGAGAAAATGTGCTACCTCCTTGACTGCATTATTTGACTGTACTTACTTATGTGAGTCAGCCTTTTTCCATATAAAGATCATTAAGTCCAAGTACCATTGCACCATGACTGATGATCTTTTGGAAGTGTGCTTGAGGCTGACTCTCAGCAGCGACTGTCCAGACTATGATTCCTAGCTCATTCCATTCAGTGTAAGTCATCCGAGTAAACACAGATAATGATAAAAAATGTACATTGTTAATTGTGTTGTGTTGTGCAATGTGGACTCAAGTGGTTATGCAATGTACATAAACATACATTTCATATAAAGAATTTTCAATGCATTATGAATACATGTAATGAATAAATAAATAAATATTTTGCATCTTTGGAGAGGGTAGATCATCTTGACTTGATCATTTTATAAGTAGCTCTCATGCTGAAAATGTGTATTAAACTATGATTAACATATTATACAGTCCAAGTAAGCATATTAAGCTGCATTGTGCAATCATTGTCACAATCAACATCAGAACCTCCTCTTCTTTCTGGTGCCTATTGATGTTGACCCTTCCCTATCCACTACCCACCCCCATTCTGTGTCCCTAGACTATCAGCTAATGTCTTATTAATTTAACATCCAGTTTCCCTATACAGATAACCATTCAAAACTAGGGCAAAAAGCAAACAAGGACAAGCAACAATGACTATATAAATCAGAGAAAGACCTCAACCTGAGAGAAAACCGAGAATTTTAAAATCTTAGAATAAACTCAATTAGGTTCAGAGGAAGATTGAATTACAAGATATTATATTCTAGCCTAAATATACTTGCTAAAATCCACTTTACAGTGTTCTTTGTCTGATATTAAGGCTGTTAATGTTCCTAGCTTATGTGCTTTGGGAATTCCCTGGGGACTCAAATTCATGTAGGAATTCTGTAAAAGGGTTTGGATCTACAATTATCCTCCACAGTTTTCTGTTACCCGGTACTGGTACCCGGTACAGAATTTAGGTACTGGTACTGGTTCTCTCTTCTGGTTTTGCATCTCATGATTTATAATCCTTGGATAGCACAAGTTGCCATGCTTCTTCTGTGTGGACTTAAGCGACTCCTCACTTAGGTGGCTGCTTGTTTTGAGGTAAGCTTTTCAGACCCTTCTTGCTATTTTTTATGATTGCCTGTAACCATCTGATTTCTTCACTACACTTTGCTAGGGCACACAGGTCTTCACTGATCTGAAGACTCAGGAGAGTCTTGAGCCAATACCAAGCAGTGCCATGTCATAAGAACTAATTGTTCTCACATTAGGGCAATGATCAAGTGAGATCACTTAATCCATTCATATAACTATGCTTTCTAAAAGTTTCTGGGTCACCTTAGGAGGTATGATTGTCACTTTATTATATAGTATATCATGAATCGTCCCCATGTGGGTTAGGGTAATTCTATTGATAGTAACATTATTTTAGTCAGTGGTAGTAGCATCATTGGGCAGAGGGTTTTATGGGTGTTATAGTTAGGTGCCAACCAGTTGATCCTATATAACAGAACCCAAACCTACCTGGTCTTTAACCACTCCCACAATTACTTATTTGCTTGAACCCATTGCTTCAGCTACTGCATCAATCCCTCTGAGGGCCTTCCTCATTTTTACTGCCTACCGACTTTACCAAACATTATACATGTTTAGGACCTCTTATTAGACTCCAAAACATGAACTGTTAGCTTGTACACCTTCAAACCATGAGTGACTGGACACCAGTTCCACTTGGAACTCTCAATTACAAAGGCAAGAATATGCTTGGTAGATTAATATATGTCACATGCAGGCAGAGAGAACAGGAAACAGCAAATATATGTTGATCCTGGACTGCCATACATTGGACAAACTAAGAGCAATAAATCTGTACCCACCCAAAGCCCAACTACCACCTATTGCTTAATTTTGAGGCAACAGTGTCCTGCTTCTTCTCCCATTAAGATATTCTAGCTTAAAGTTCAACAGATATTTCTGCTTCTCGATTCTGTTATAAGGGAGCTTAAGTAAAAATCCAGGTCATTTAGTTAGCTTTCCAAATCAGGTCATTCCAGTGTGGTCTATGAAGAGTGCTGTGTACCTCAGAAGTCCAGAGTCGAATGTCCAAGTTGTATATAGCACACTGCCTAGGTCATCAGGAGTTGGTTAGGAACTAGGTCAAAAGTATCCAGTTAGAATGAGATACCGGGAACGTTCTCCACTTGGCATCTGTACAAGTGATGCTAAGCATTTTCTCCATTACCAGGGTGCCATACTGTACTTACCCACCATCAGATGTGCAATTTCACCCCTCACACAGACTTAACTTCTTTCCCACCCCCTTCTGATCTTCCAGTAAATTTCACTAATTTCTTTTTGAGGATTTTCTGTTAATTTGGGGTGGCTATAGAACATGGGTATGTGGCAATGATTAGTCTTCTTCTCTTCCTGAAATGGGAAACTGACCTGGTCTAATAAGAGGGGGTGATATAAAGCCCATGGGAACTAGGTAGGAGTGCTGCCTTATTGTTTACTAGGCCAGATTAGAAAGCTACATGATCTGAGAATGTGCCTTTGTTTTGGTTTTTAATCTTGTGGTAGCGGGTTCATACAATATTTGTTCTTTTGTGATTGACAGATTCACTCAGTGTAATGGTTCCAAGATCTCTTTGCCATGAGGCATTTCAGGGTTTCATCACTTCTTTTACAGATACATAGTATTCCATTGTGTGTATGCATCACAGTTTCTTTATCCCGTTCTTCAACTGATGGACATTTGGACTTATTGTAGCTCTTATTGCTGTAAACTGTGCTGCCATGGACATGGGAGAGCAGTATGTCTGCTCATGCTATAACTTTGACTTCTCTGGGGCACATACCCAGCAGAGGTCTTCCTAGATCATATGCTATTTATATTATATTCCTAGTTGTTTCTGGTACATGGGAAAAAGAATATTACTTTTAATCTTTTTCTGAATCTTGCAAATCTGGCCTTTCATCCCAGAAAGCCCATTTGGTCACCCTCTCTTCGTGTTCTGTTTCCGATGCCAGCATAAGGTGTTCCCCAAACAATTAGCTGTCAGGATCCAGGTATAAACAGAAGGATAATTCACAAATATGCATTTTCCATACATGCTCTGTTGAAGAGCCACTGCAGATGAAAGAAATTAACATATGTTATGGCCCATTTTCATTAAATAGATGGCTTGCGAATGAGGCCTCCGAGTAGGAAATGTGCAGACACAATGTTCCCCAAAGAACACTAACAACACCCCTAACCTTGTCAGCATGTTTTACCAAAAAGACAATCAGGTGCGAGATAATTGTGTATGTCTGTTTGTTTTAGTTCTTGCTTTGATTCTTTTGCTTTTGAGTGGAGTGGCAAGGAACTCATTTTTTTTTCCCACAGAGGAACTTTTTTATGAATAGTTTATCAGCCAGCCCTCCTTGTATTGTGTTGGAGCTGAGATTCTGAGCTTCCTGGTGTGCAAAAATTTGAGGATGACAGTGACAGTCCCAAATCCATTTTCCGAATCCCTACAAATTTGAAGCTCCATTGAATTCCTTCTGATCATTAATCAAGAATGGAGATACTCTGGCCCTCAGGCAGAGTATACAGGAAAATGGATAACCTCCACTCCTCCAGGTAGCCCAGGGAAGGCCAGTCTCTCTTAGCAGCCCATGTGGATGTGTCCTTGATGGAAATAATCATAATGCAGACAATACAGGGGATTGGTTAGTCATGACCCTAGACTATGACTTGGAAGCCCATCTACTTAAGAAGATTTGTATCACAACCATGGCCCCTTTCCTGCTTCTGTGGTCTGGCATGTGATTGTAATATTTGACCTTGCACCATGACCTTCATCATCCTGGTGACATATCTGTATTTCTGGATGTCTTTCTTTCTTTGAGGACTTAGTCATCTCCTTAAGTGATAGTTGACATCAGGGTCTATTTTGCAGAACTCATTGTAGAGTTTTTTAGTAGTTTTCTAAGCACCATGACTTTTAGAAAAATGAGACTTCTAAGTGCTCATGTTCAAGAACAAAGATGGCAGTTTGAGGAATAAGATGCCCTGAACCCAAGTCCATGGTATTTGCAATTGTGTCATACCAATCCATGTTTTGCTTGGCAAGACCGAAAGACTTGGACAGACTGGATTAAATTGAAAGGGGAAGCTTTACTTTGGTTGAATAGAAAAAAAACTAGACATGACTAGTGTCACTAAGACAAGCTCTTGAAAATTAAAGGGGGTTAAAGTTCTATATATGTACACCAGGAAGTAAATTGAGGGGGTTATGAATATGCAACAGATTTTACAGAAATGGTCATGAATATGCATTAGGTGGGCTGATGAGTCTTGACAGTATATGGCTTATCAGACCCCATAGATTTAAAATGTCTTCTGAGTTGGTCTAGTGACATCGTTCCCATGTCTTCTAACTCTTTAACCAAATCACCTTTGTTCTGAGGTGTCTCGAAGGTTATGACTGTCCTCTTTATGCATGTTTGTTAGGCCAGGTCTGGTCATCACTGACACTCACTTGTTGTGATGGTACAATTTCCTTGGAGGAAAAGGGCCCACAGGGAGACCAGTTATCTGGAAGGAAGGTGTAGGTTAATTATAGGCAGTGCATGACATCCTCTGATTGCATCTCATACTCTAAGGTGAGGTCCCTTGAGTAAGCTGTTCAATTTACAATGTTACACTGTCTAAGCAGGTTGGGGGATGCTGGTGGTGGTGGTAGACTCATTCATAAACTTGCAAAAGTAAGACTCTGGATACAGAAGAATTGATGTCTTTGACTTAAAGTGTTGGCAAAAAGTAAACTATGGCTGAATAAACTATAGAGTACTAGACAAATCAACTAATTTGTCTTGGAACAAATATGATCACAATGCTCCTAAATAGCAAATATGGTGAGACTTCTTCCCTGTAATCTGGGCACTGTCAGGATCAAGAGATCAGCCTCTGAGAATTCTTGGTAAGGGGCAGTGAAAAAGAGTAAGACTTTCAACAAGCCGGATTGATCCGGTGATGGCTGTAATGGTGGATGCAAGCATGGCGAGAGTGAGGATGATGCAGGACAGGGCAGTGTTTTGTTCTGCTGTACATAAGGTCTCTATCTCCCCTTGCAGAATAGCCAATGCACAGAAAGGACCATATGGCCAACCCTACTAAGAAATACGGCATCCCTTTTTGACCCAAGGCCCTATGGGGACAACACTGGAGAAACAGGGTTGGGAGTGAACCTGGTCTGACCCCACCTTACCGAGGCAAGGGCATGCAGCAGAGAAGCAGGAGGGGCACAGCATGGAGTTTCCTAGGGAGTGCCAAGGATATAATTTAGGACCACAATGTGGCACCTCATCTGACTCAGCTGGGGGACACTCCTGGAAGTCAATGAACAAATGCTGTACTAGTTACAGGTTTTACTCTTGTTATTATTATTATTTTATTTTATTACTTATTTAAATATTTTTCCAGAGATTGTTTTTTTTGTTGTTGTCATCATTTTGTTATCTTTTGTCACTTTATCTTGTGACTTCTTGTTTTTTTTTGTACATATGCTTATCAATTCAAGTCTATCTAGATAATATAGGCTAGATAAACAGTCTGGAGGAGAAAACAGTGAGACTGATGGTTCCAGGGGACGTGGGAGATGGTGAGGTAGAGGAACACAGGTGGTGTTGACCATCCCATGGAGAAGGGAAAAAAAAGTGATACAAAATCAGTAGCAAGGTGGGTGTAAGAGGCCTGATAGGGATTGATCAAGAGTAATGCAGCAGAGAGAAATTACTGAAACCCAAATGATGGATGGGAATGATGGTGGGAAAATCAAAAGTAAAAGGAGATAGAGAAAAGAACTGGGGGACAAAGAGCATTTACAAAGGTCTAAATACAGGCATGAACATAGGTAAATATATTTATGTATGGTGATGGGGAAATAGATGTATGTGCACACACTTATAGGGTTAGTATTAAGATATCAGATGGACATTGGACCTCCTCTCAAGTACTTTCTCAATGCAAGAATACTTTGTTCTATTAAATTGGCATTCATTGATGTTCGCCTTCCCAACACAATCACTGAAGACAAATGGGTGCATAAGCAAAAGTGGTGAAGAAAGCTGATGGTGCCCAGCTCTCAAAAATATAGCACCTGGGTTCTTAAAGGCTTAAAAGTAAAAAGGTGACCATCTACCTCAGGAGCAACAAAACTCACATGGAAGAAGCATACCAGCCTGTGTGACCACAAGGAGGTGTGGGGTTCAGGTATCAGGCATCAAAGGACTGAAAGTTATACCATTGTAAATGAGGGGGGAGTATAGATTGGGGACCCAAAATCCATCTGCAGGGGAAATGCAAGCCCCTTGTAGAAGGGCTGTGGGGAGGAGACAAGCCAGTTAAGGTACAGTATAGAAGCAATGAAGTATGCAACTTTTCTCTAGTTCTAAAATGCTTCCTCCCTCCCACTATCATGATCTGAATTCTACCTTACAAATCTGGTTTGACAAGAGGATGCACACTGGTACAGTTAGAAGCCCGAAACATGGACAGATGATCACTTTAGAACCAGTAGGTAAAGTGGTGATACCTAAAGAATGAAGGGAACGTGGAGAAGAAAGGGAAACCAATGATGAGGATCTATATATAACCTCCTCCCTGGGGGATGGACAATAGGGAAGAGGGCAAAGGGAGACATCAAGCAGTCTTTGATATGACAAAATAATGATAATTTATAAATTATCAAGGGTTCCTATGGGAGGGAGTGCAGGGAGGGAGGGAAAAGGAGGAGCTAATACCAAGAACTTAAGTAGAAAGAGAATGTTTTGAGGATGATGATGGCCTCAAATGTATAAATGTGGTTTGCATACAATAGATGGAGGTATGGATTGTGCTGAGAGTTGTATGAGCCCCCAAGAAAATGATTTAAAAGAACCCAAAATAAATAAATAATAAGGTCCCTATGAGTTGAAACCAAGTTATTGACATCTAAAAACAAGTCTCCAGAGGGACAAAGACTGTCACTTATCTCATCAATACTTTTGCCCCAACTTCGGCCTCAAAGGCCATGGGAAGAGCAGCAGGTGTGATGAAAACTTCTTTTCTGTCATTAAAAAAAAAAGCAGCAGCAGTGACTTTGCATTAGACAGGGACGAGGTTGAACAACTAGGCATAAATTAGGAACTAAAGGACACTTTTGCAAAGCGCTGAAAACTGTCTATACATCTGCAAGGACTTCATATTTTACTTGGTTTTTCTGGGAGAAAATCAACTCTGAGATGACAAAAAGAGTGATGTAGTTAAATTCGCTTTAAAAAATCAATACAACATCCACCTAAAAGGAGGTATATCATGAGAGAAGTAGCTGGTAAGTTATCCAGAATCCAAAACCCAAGTCATGAGAGTGTGGAAGCTGATGTACAGAAAGTGACGAGGTGAGTAGCTGATGGTTTCATTGTATACTTTGAGGCAGAGTGAGATTCTCCTCGGGGGGGTGGGGGGGCAATTCATTTGTCTAAGACAACAGACTCTGTTGCAGCTACTTATCTGTCATTCTCTTGTACTGTGCCGACTTTTGTGTTGCTCTGGCACTGCACTGAGTAGGGTTCCATTCTCTTATCCCTCGGACCCTATGAGTTGGAAATGATTTGGCATAACCTCCCCTATTTACCAACACAGCAACCACACAGGAAGCTATGCTGCCAGTATTTCAAGTACTAATCAGCAGGGTCCCTCCAAGGGAGAGATTTCAACTTTCTTACTCACATGAATGAATTCTGGTGGCTTCGTATGTAACTCTCTGCGCTTGCTGGTAATAAAAAGGTTAAGAGTTCAAATCTCCCTGCCACTCTGAGGGAGAAAGAAGAGACTCTCTACTCCCATAAAGATTTATGGTTTCTCAAACCCAAAGGTCCAGTTCTACTCTGACTTCTGGTGTCATAATGAGTCAAAATCAATTCCAATGGGTGTGGGGAGTCAGCAATAGATGAACTTGGCCATCTACTTCTAAGAACTAGCTGATAAGAATCTAGACTCACACAGAATAGTGTTTAATATAGTCCTGGAAAGTTTTGGAGTCACACATAAAAGCTTTGACAATGCACTTAAACTAGTAATTATTAAAAAGATGACACAGGTCAGCTCAATATTTCATGCTGTTTACTATAACATCACTATGAATCAACCCTGACCTATGCCAACAAGGAACAAAAGCAGTAGTTCTCATTCAAAAATGGAGTCAAGGCTATAGCCAAATTTTCCCGCCCCCAAGACTGTGCTGTTTGTGAAAAGGTGGATTTTAAGGCCTTTCTAGAGAAATGCCCATAGGTGTAATTTTATTGCCACTGGCTGCCTCTTGCTGGGTGGAGATAAACAAGACTGCTAGGTTTTCTGCCAGCTTAAAAATGGGTTCTAGGCATTCAGTTACATCTGATTTGTTAGAAGATTTTCAATTAAAAAAAGCAGTAACAAAAAATCAATTAACATTACTAATATAGTAGTTTCCTGAATATTCAGGCATTGTGGGGCCTTGGAAAAGACTTTAGCTATTGAGTACGTTGTTATTTCCAGAAATATTCTCTTCTTTTCTCCCTCCGACCTTAGAACCATGGTGAAGAAGGTCTGTGTGTCGTTAGTCTTGGAGGCTATTAGTGGCCGACATTGACCCCCACCTGACTTGTGGTGTATGATTGCAATAGGTTGAGCCCTGTTGGGTTCTGGCCCTTCCTGATGACCACAGGTAGATGGTAGAATTTCTGTATTGGCTGTGGGCATAGTGGTTTGCATCAGCTGATTTCAGCAATAGAGCATTAGGTCTTTCTTTTCTGTCTGTTTTAGTCTGGAAGTGCCACTGAGACCTGCTTTGACTCTTAACAACAGGCAAACTTCGTTGACAGATGAATGGTGGCTGAAGGCGAGGTGCTGCAATCTGACTGTTCTCCACCTGGAAATTGGGAATTTTAACATGAAAGCCTCGGTTAGAATCTCTAATGAGAGTTAAACAGAGAGATTTACACCTCTCTAGGCCTGAGGCCCCTTCTCTCTTTCTTAGAGCCTTTGGCTGACAACAGCATCTGGACAAAATTTAATAACATTGGTTTGTTCTCATTGAATTTATTTTTAAGATTACATTTATTTATGGCATGTGCTACAGATTTTCTGTAATGTTAGTGATCGAAGGTTTTCTTTTGAAATAAATTTGAGCAAAAAGTCAATTTGAGAACAAGAGTAAAAAGACTACAGATGGTTTGTTTATAGCATAAATATCACAGTATATAGATCTATTGTCTCAATTTCTCACCAACAGCACCGGTGACACCGAAAGGACTTAGAGAGAAGGGAATGTGCAATGTGCTATTGTCTGATCTTCTCTTTTCCCCTCCACCTCCATACATAGCTCTTCCTAGTCACTATGTTGCATTTTTCTGTGGGGACAGACTCCATTTCTCAAGGTAAGTTGCAGTAGAAGGCACAAGACCACCTGTTTTCCGCCTCGTTCTCATAATGACGTTTAGTTTTGTTGTTGTTAGGTGGCATGGAATTGACTCCAGCTCACGGTGGCTCTATCTACAACAGAATGAAATACTCCCGGGTCCTGCCCTGTCATTCCAATAAGCCCATCGTTGCAGTCACTATGTCAATGCTTCTTGTTGAAAGTCTTCCTCTTTTTTATTACCCTTCTACTTTACCCAAAGTGATATCCTTCTCCAGGACCTGCCTGGTCACTCCTGATATTATATCTCCAGTACATAAGATAAAGTCTTTCCCCATCCTTGACTGTAAGGAGCCTTCTGACTGTACTTCTTCCAGGAATCAATTTTTTTTGTTCTTTTGGCAGTCCAGAGTGTTTTCCATGTTTTTGGTCAGCACAGTCATTCAAATGCATGCATTCTTTTTCAGTCTTCCTTATTCATATGAAATTTCACATTCTTTTGTACTCAAAACTCAATGCCACGAAGTCACTTCTGACTCATAGGATGCTGTTGGGTAGAGTAGAACTGCCACTGGGAGTTTCTGAGACTATAACTCTTTATAGGAGTAGAAAACCCTGCCGTTCTCCCATATGCACATGTGTGGCGGACATGTGCTTGATGTCACTTTCATGATTGGAAGTCTAGGGGTGAAGTCTAGCCTGTTGATCTGGAGATAGCCAATGAGACCTCTGGGGCATGACTTTCTCTGCGAACTCTGGGAGGTCTTGTGATATTTCCCTCGTGAAGATGAGAGACTATCCCCCAGTTGTGGAGAGTCACTCAACTGACAGATGGAAATGTCCTAGAAACCAGAAGAGCCAGAGGAGAAGCCACATGGCATTACCTGCTGGAACCAGACCTCTGATGCCCGAAAAGCCACAGAGAGATCCCTGTCAGTGCTGAGATGTTTCTACAACCAATGGATACTGCTGATGGATCCTGAGCCCTGCAAATGAGGAGTCACGAGAGGACCCTTGCCAGAGCCGGGATTCTGCACCCACTGGCATGTGACGTAGTGAGTCAGAAAGAAACTTTATAGACTGGTATCAGACACATGGGCTAATATTGGACTTATGACCTTGCACTGGACTGAGTTAGGATGCTTTCTCAATGTTCCTTTCCTCTTGCATATAAACCTTTCCCTTATATCAATATGTGTGCCTGTGAATTTGTTTCTCTAGTCTACCAGGACTAACACAACCTATGAGGCAGTTGAAAATATATTCGTTTGGGTCAGGCACACCTTAGTCCTCAAAGTTAGCATTCTTGTTTTCTGAAACTTAAAGATGTTTTGTGCCGCAAATTTACCCAACGCAACGTGTCTTTTGATCTGATAGCTGCTGCTGCCTAGAACTGATTTTGAATTCAGACAAAATCCAATCTTTAACACTGTCAACTTTTTCTCCATTTATCATGCTACCTATTGGTCTAGTGATAAAGATTTGGGTTGTCTTTATATGAAATTGTGATTCATACCGAAAGTTGTATTCTTTGATCATCCTAAGCAAGTACTTTGTGTCCTTTTTACTCTCAACAAGTAAGGTTGTATTATTTGAATCTAGAGATTGTGAATTTGTCCTCTTCCAAACCTGATGCTGCATTCATCTTCATACAATTCAGCTTCTTTGATTCTCTGCTTAGCATTATATAAGGACGGCGAATGGATATAACCCCGATACTCACTTGTTCTTCTTGCACAACTACCCCTTCATTCCTGTACAACTTTCCCATGAGTACAATTTCGTATTCTGGATTTCTCATTTTTCTCAAGGCTATCCATTGTTTGTTATGGTCCACTCAGTCCAATGCCTAGCATAAACAATAAAACATAAGTAAGTATTTTTTCTGTTATTTTCTGCTTTGGGCCAAGATTTGGCTGACAGAGGTAATAATATTCCTTGTTCCACTTTCACTGGAATTTCTTGTCACTTTCTGTCCATGTACTGCTGCATCCTCAAAAATGAAGGCAAGTGCTGATTAAGCTAAATATTTATTAAAAGGAGGCTTCTTAGATAAACTATGACTTTTCTTTACCAACTATTAGCACATACTCATGGACTGATTCACATCTCACCAGTGGCTTACAAGTTAGATGCTTATGTCAATTTGAATCCACCAACCATTCTGCAGAAAATAATAAGAAATACAAAACGAGTGTTTCTCCACCTGTAAAGAGTTACAGCCTTGAAACCTACACGTCAAATCTATCCTGTCCTATAGTGTCTCTCTGAACCAGAATTGACTTGATGGCAGGGAGTTCTTAGCTATGATATGCTTTTGGTTAAAAATAACCTTTGAGGGTAGATTGTTTGATATGTCAAAGAATGGTATGGTAAGTGTAGGGTACATTTTGAGTCCATCTCTTGAAATATGAAATATATAAATCAAAGGGGCAGAAGCAGTGATGCGGTCAGATAGGAAGGCTAGGCACATGGAGATCTCTGAGAATCCAAAAGAGAAGAAGCAGAAGGGTCCCAGAGTCCTCCTTTAAATCCAGTTTCCTGAAGTGAGACACCTCAGTCTCTAAGCTGTGAGAAAACAAATTTCTGCTGACCTAAATGGCCAAATTCTGCCATACCTGTTGCAATAGCTGAGATAGACATCCACAAAGGTTTCCTATGTTGCTAGCCACTGTGTCATACTGATATTATATTTCGCAACAGTACACCTTACTTTAACCAGCAAGAACAATGACTACAACAAACTAAACAGTATGCATCCTGTTTTGGAATGAAGGGAGTGAAACAAGCATTCATTTTAAGATAAAAACAAAGTATTAGAAGCAAAGCTGTAGAACAGGAGCTTAGGACTAATTGGTCTTGTGTCCTATGCTTTCCCCGCCTACAGATTGATGAGGTCAGGTTACAAGGCGACACTTACATTTATGAATGTGGTACACTCCAAATGGTACACTCCATCCCGATACCCCACTGCATCTACAGTCTACTCAAGGACTCAAGTTGAAGAAGACACGGACTTAACCTCCGTATTTTTGCCATTTGTAGAAAATGTAATAAACACAATTCTGTTCAGTAGACCTGTCTTGAAAGAAGTACAGCCAGAATGATCCTTAGAGGATGACCTACTTTGGCCATAATTTCAGGAGAGATCAGTCCCTGGAGAAAGGCATCATGCTTGTTAGAGGAGGCGCAGCATAAACACGGAACGTTCTGACTGAGAAGCAATGACTCTGGCTGCAACAGTGTGCACAAGCAGAGGAAATGATTGTTGTGAGGGCCAGGCAGTATTTCCTTCTGTTGTACATGTGGTCACTAAGAGCCAGGAAGGACTTAATGGCACCTAACCACAACTCTGTAGTGAGGAGTCCTGGGGTGGTGGTAAAAGTCTACAAGACAGCTAACAGGAAGACAAATGCTTTAAGAACTCCAGAGATGACTTCACCGAGTGATCTGGTGATCTCCACCTCAGATTTCAGCTTTGGACAACCTCTGGAGCATGATCCTATTCTGACACACAGGGTCGCTATGAATCACAACCAGCCCAACTGCAACTGGTTTCCAAGAACGGTCTCATAAGATTTCCTGGACTGTCATTATCATAATACCAGGCTTCTACATCTTTCTCCTGCTGGCAGGTTGAGGGATCTGAGGTATGAATCTATCCGTTCACGGTTGAATATATAATTTGTTAGAGTAGACTGGCCTCTAACATCCATGGGGGTCTGTAGGAGCAATTGTCTGGTTATAATATATACAGATCATAATAAAGCCATAGAAGATAGAAAATGTAGAAGAGAAGGTAAAATAAAGGAATGGTAGCAGGCTTACCTCTGGCATGTCTATGATTTCAGCAGCCAGATCCACACAGAGAGCAGAAAGGGAAGGAGGGAGGAGAGAGCATACGCCCTTTATTTCTGACCAAGACCTATAAATCTTTAAGGACATGCACATACCACCCCCCAACTAGGTATCCTCATATCACACTGAAAGGGGCTTTACAATAGCATATGTGTGTCAGGAAGGGGATGACCTAAGGGTATACACATAATAGGAAGAGGAAGAACTGAGGACACATACTTGACAAGATGGGCAGACCCTATATTCAAGATGGCAGCTTAACCTTGGTCATCCTTGAGTAGGTTTGACCTTGTCTCTAGGCTCTCCTTCAAGGAAATAATCCACTACCCTTATTAGAAAGGAGTGAGCCCACTTTTGGTGGAATACTTTATGCAGTCTGATTGCTCTAGATGGCTGATAACTCTCAGGGATAATAACCTCTAAGCAGCTTGTGTTAACCTCCAAGTGTACAGTCCTTTACCATGTGTAGCAAGCAACATCTTAACTTTGGTGTACAGTGGGGGGGGGAACCTTTTGGATCCCACACATCATCAATCCCTGTGCCAACAAGACTCAATGAGACCCTTGAAAAACTACTCTCTAGGCCTGGGGCTATAGAGGTGGATAAGATGATTTCTGAAGGAAAACTAGGAGTTGGCCAAGTGAGAGAATGGAAAATAAGCAGCATGTATAATTGTGAAAACTTGTGAAGGAGTTCCAAGGACATGAGGCTTATTAACATTGTCACTAGGTCCACTTTCTGTGGCCTTGGAGTTGGAACTGGAAAGAAATGCCAGTTGTGTTAAGCCCGGTTGACTACAATTGAATTGTAATTAGTATCTCTCATTTATATTTAAGAAAGAGCTTTATATCAAGAAGTAATTGTTTACCAGAAAAAATCTCAGCTAAGTCCAATTCAAGTCCATAAGTCTGATACTAGTCCATAAATCTGATACTAGTTTATAAATCCCCTTAAGCCACAGCCTCAGGTAATTGATGCAAAGTGCAGTAAGATAGCAAACTGATGGGTGCAGAAACTTGTGAATCCAATAGAGATGGATGCATGACAGGGCTTAGGGAGATCATAGCACAATGGTTCATCAACAGGACAATGAAACAGAGCAAGAGAGGAAGTTTCCAGGTGCTTTTTGTGAGAAGGTCTTACCCACCAGAAGGTACCATCAGCCTGTGACCTGATTGACAGGCTATACTCCATCCCTTCACTTCTATATCTTCAAGTTGATAAGACATTACAGAATTACCCCCTCCAGG
Source organism: Nesogale talazaci (assembly GCA_004026705.1). Classification (NCBI taxonomy): domain Eukaryota; kingdom Metazoa; phylum Chordata; class Mammalia; order Afrosoricida; family Tenrecidae; genus Nesogale; species Nesogale talazaci. The sequence goes on along the minus strand of PVJH01003708.1, from coordinate 31,083 downwards.
GTTACTTAAGAATCCTTTGTATCATGTTTGGGATACAGAAGCATGACTGTTTCTGAAACACTTTTTGTGATCATCATTATTGTGAGTGTCCATCAAGGTGAAAGAACCAAAAATTGAGTCAGTTGCTCTTCAGTCAGGTAACCTTAAATTAAGTGGGGAGGCAAGTCTCATATCAAAGTAAGAAACTAAGTCAGAAAGTATTGTTATAAAGTCATTGATACCTTTATTTAAAAAAAAAGCAATCAACATTAGAAGCTATTCTTTATTTTAGTTGGCATATCCATCTAGGACGATACATTTCTGAACACAGTTTTTACAGCTAACCCTTTCTGAAAGAATTCTGGTCTCCTTGATTCTGACCCTGTCCAAATAGTTGTCTTGAACACATCCATGGTTACAAACTATGTTTCTTGAAATGGTCTATGAATGTTGGGAGCATAAAAGAGGTCTTTAGGGGCATGATCAAGTTTCTAGAGAATGAAATTCTTACAGGAAAGCCTTTGCTACCCTTGAGGAATGAGCAGGTACATTATTATGATGAACAAGAATTCCTCATTGCAATTTTCCCAGACATTTTCTCACCAGTGCATTTCCACTTTTCTTAAATTTTGACCCAGATAAAACCCCATGATCTTTCTGTGTTCTTGAAGAGAACTCTTTCAATACCACCCCTTTGGAATCCTAGAAAACAGTTGCCATAACTCTCTGAGCTAGCTTCTCTGCTGTACTCACCTTTTCAACCTTCCTTTAAATATTTGATCCTTCTAAAAGTGGTTATTTTACATGGGGCAGCACTATCTCAAGCTTGTTGCAAAGCCTCATTGGTTTCTTTGGGATAGTGTCCACTTCTGTGAAGAATATGATATTAGTCCTGACCTCAAAATTGTTTTTTTTTCCTTCATGGCAAAAAAGAGGTATGGCAGTCACCTAACCTGGTGTCAATTTGAGGATTAGGAGTGTAGAGGTGGAATCTAGTCTGTCAATTTGTTGATAACTAATGAGACTTCTGTGGGGGCATGGCTTTCTCCTCGGAATTCTGGGAAATCTGGCCATATTTCCCCCTTGAAGGTGAGAGACTCATTAATCACTCCCTTGGAGATCCTCTACTGACAAGACACATGGACCTGCACTAATGGAACCGGACCTTTGAAGCCAGAGGAGCCACTTAGAGACCCCCCTGCCAGTGCTGAGATGTTTGAAACACCACTGGGTCCAATGGCATTCTACCCATCTGGCTTGTGATCATCCTGAATTTGGTGTCATTGCATGTGTTTTGTGAGTCTGAAGAAGAATTTATAGACTGGTATTAGACATATGGGCTAATATTGGACTTATGACCTCTACTGAACTGGGCCAGGGTGTTTTTTTTTTTAATGTGCAGTTGCTCTTGTATATAAACTTCTTTCTTATACACATATGCATGCTTATGAACTTGTTTCTCTAATCTACCCAGACTAACATAGTATGCTATTATTTTTTAAGGTACCCTAATGAGACTAACACAAGTGTGTTTCTGAGCGAACTTGTCTGTAGCCTTCCACTGATCACATAGACAAATTTACATAAATTTTGTTTGGATGTGTGAACTGAAAATCTTTTTTCTTAATCATTTTATTGGTGGCTCATACATCGCTTATCACAATACATACATGCATATACTGTGCCAAGCACCTTCGCGTGCCTGCTGCCATCATCATTTTCCAAATATCTGCTTTTCCACTTGAGTACGTGCTTCATACTTTCTCCTCCCTCCCTTCTCCCCCTCCCCCACTAACCCTTAATGCTTTATAAATTATCATTATTTTGTCACATCTTATACTGCCCGATGTCTTCCCTCCTTCACTCCTCTGATGCCCATCCTCTAGATAGGAGGTTATGTGTAGACCCCACCTTCCCTCCACCCATCCAGCAACTCCACTCTCACTATTGGTCCTCAGGGATTCATCTGTCCTGGGTTCTTCATATTTCCAGTTCCCATCTATACCAGTATACCTCTTCCAGTCCAACTGAATTTGCAAGGTAGAATTGGGATCATGAGAGTTGGGGGGGTGGGGGGGGGTGGGAGGAAGCCTTTAAGAAATAGAGGAAAGTTATATGCTTCATTGCTGCTTCACTGCTCCCTGACTGGTCCATCTCCTCCTGGTGACTCTTCTGTAAGGTGGTGTCCAATTGCCCGCAAATGGAAGTGGGGTCCTCACCCTGTTCTCTCCCTCATTCATAGTGATGTGGTTCTTGTTGTACATACTCCCTTAGATCCCTTGTGGTCACACACACTGCTATGCTTCTTCCATGTGGGCTTTGCTGCTTCTGCACTAGATGGTTGCTTATTTACCTTCAAGCCTTTAAGACCCAGACACTTTATCATTTGGTAGCTGGGCACCATCAGCTTCCCCCACTCTGTTTGCCTCTGCCCCCACTGGTCTTCAGTGATCATATCTGGACAGTGGACACATAATGATATGATTCTTGTTCTTTTATGCCTGATACCTGATTCTTTTAACACCTCATAGTCACAGAAGCTGTTGTGCTTCTTCTGTGGTGGGCTTTGTTGCTGCTGAGCTAGATGGTCACTTGTTTACCCTCAAGCCTTTAAGACCCAAATGCTATATCTTTTGATAGTGGGCACCATCTGCTTTCTTCACCATTCTTGCTCATGCCCTACATGTCCTCAGTGATCACCTCAGGAAGGTGAGCACACAGCGATGTTTATTTTTCTGTTTGATGCCTGAGACCTGATCCTTTTGACACCTCATGGCCACACTGGTGTGCTTCTTCCATGTGGGCTTGGCTATTTCTCAACTAGATGGCCATTTGTTTATCTTCAAGCTTTTACAACCCCAGACACTATATCCTTTGATAGCTGGGTGCCATTAGCTTTCTTCACCACATTTGATTATGCACCCATTTGACTTCAGTGATTGTATTGGACCAGTGAGCATCATGGAATATCAGATTCATAGAACAAAGTGTTCTTGCATTGATGGAGTACTTGGGGGGTGGCCCAAGGTCCATCTGCTACCTTAGTACTAAACCTATAAATGTATTTACCTAGATTTATTCCCTCCTTATCATAAAGAATTATTTTTATATATGTACATGCCTGTTTAGACCTCTGTAAGTGTCCTTTGCCTTCTAGTTCTTTCCTTTCTTTCCTTTTACTTTCTTCCTGTCCCACTATCATGCTCAGCCTTCATTTGAGCTTCAGTATTTCCTCTCAGTTACATGACCCTTTCTTAAGTCCTACCAGGCCTCGCATACCCTCCTTGCCACCAATTCCTGACCACTTTTTGTTCCCCCATCCCTGAGGCTGTCCATATCCTCTTCTCCCCCTTCCACCCCCATGTCCTCCAGGAACCTTTGGTCCCATGATTCTCTCCTCCCAACTGTCCATCCGGGAGTGCTCCCTTCTTGATTTGGTCCATTTTAGGTAGTCATGCCATATTGCTTCCCCACGATGTGACCCTGGAAATGTCCTCTGCTGCTGTCTGCTTCAGTAGAGACACAGTGTGACAGGTCCTATTGTTGTTTGACCAGTCCCCTTGTGATTCCCTTCGGTTTCTGCAGGGCTGTTGTCCTCTGAGCATCATGGGCCAGCCTGTGGACCAAACCAGGTCTCTTCTCTTCTCTCCCTCCCTGCCTGCCTGTCTCCATATGGATGTGGCATGCTGGCCCCTCCCCCAACCTGTTCCCTGCTATGCCCACTTCCAGGGAGGGGGTCAGTCTGACTCTGGTTGTGTCCATCCCTGTAGTTCTCTCTTTCCATGCATCCTTCCATGTATCCATGTTGTCCTCATGGAATTTTTCCATGAATCTATGCTGTCCTCATGAAATTTTTAATAGTCACACTTTTTCACTCCTTATTCCCTACTCTTAAGTTCCATGTTTGTGTCTGTGTGTTTCCATCAGGAATGCTATGCAAATGGAAAGGGAGGAAAAGACCTTTGTCATATTAAACAGACTTTCTTTGCTATATGAAGGATGAAGGATGGTAGAATTTGGGGTGTTGCTGATAGAGATGGGTATTAACTTTGCTTTATCATTTTGATAGAGTTTGCAGTGACTTTTCTACATCTCACCATACACATGGGGCTATGCGATTCAGAGAACTCTCCCAGTAAAAGTCTTCCTATCTGCCCCTTCTCTTACAGATAATTTTGGGGGGGTAATATATTTTTCATATACGTATATGTACATACACACATATATAGTACTTTTTTTGGCAACTCACATATCTCGTCACAAGCCATACAGTCATCCATTGTTGCAAGCACATTTGTATATATGCTGTCATCATCATTTTCAAATCACTTTCTTTCTACTTGAGTCCATTATATCAGAGGATGATTTACAATATGAAAATAATAATCTAGGAGTTGTATAAGCCCCCAATAAAATGATTTATTTTTTAAAAAAGGAGGAGGAAAGAAGAGCTTACACCAAGGACTCGTCAGAAATATTTGGAAATGAAGATGGCAACATGTGTACAAATATGCTTTATACAAATGATGTATGGAATGTTATAAGCACTGTGAGAGTCCCCAATAAAATCATTCAAAAAAACAATAATCTATAACTTACCAAGGGTCCATGAGAGAGGGAAGGTGGAAGGGGGGGGGGGTAACATGAGGAGCTGATATAAAATCTCAAGTAGAAAAAAAGAGATAACTTTGAAACACTCCTATTTAGCTCCGTTTCTGAAGACAAGTCCCATGAACTATTGACTATAAAAAATAAAAATGAAAAAACTTTGCCGATGAGTTCATTCTGACGTACACTGATTCTGTAGGATCAACTTACACATCCTCATCATGTTTCCAAGGCTGATCATCTTTACAGGAGCACGCTGCCTCGTTGAACAGGTGATGGGTTCGAACCACCTACCTTTCTATTAGTGGTTGAGCTCTATATCAGAGCACCAGGGGGGCTGCTTGAACGGCTACCAGCCCTACCAAATCTCCCTTTCTTACAGGCCGGTCTGCTTTCCCTTCACCCAGGTTCGGGGGTGCCCAGGGCTTTCCTTTCTCGTAGGTTTGCTGGGTTTAGTGACCTGTCTCTTCCACTAGACATGTTTTTTTGAGGGCAAAAGCTCTAGGTTTTTGTGTCACTAATTCCTTGTAATGAAGATTATCCTGTGTTGGCTTAGAATATAGAACGAGACCCAGTAAATGTAAGCACTAGAGAATGTAATTCCTGGGAGAGTGTATGTGTTAATCTGAGTAAACTAGGAAAACAAATCGACAGAAATTCATATGTATGAGAGAATTTTCTATAAAGGGTGAGTGTACATTAAGAAAACATCCCAACCCAGTCCAGTTCAAGTCCATACATCCAACATTAGCCCATATGTCCGACACCGATCCACAAAGTCTTCCTTAATCTCACAAAACACACACAACGACGACAACTGCAGAAGACAAGCCAAATCAGTCAGTGTGTAAGCCTCTCAGTGCTGGCAGGGGTCTCCACACAGCTGTTCCAGCTCCCAGGGCTGCATTAGGGTAGTTTCATGAAACTTCTCCTCAGGGATGTCTCACAGGAAGTGAGCCTTGCCAGTTGAAGCAGGGAGCTTGCTAAGGCAGCTGCACTCTGGTCCGACCATCACAGAGTTAGAGATCTGAGAACTAGAATGGTGAAGTTCACAGAGCCATTTTTCTCTCCACCCTTCAATTAATCCCACATGTGTTTATCGGCCAGGTTGACACAATAAACCTTAACTATCTCAGAGTACAAAGGAAATTCAGAAGTCAGAATTATTGCAAGGTGAACTCCACCCTCAGTAGAGAATGCTTTTATGAAGATCCTTTCTCCATTGGGCAGGAATTGAACTAGATAGGAATTACCTACTTTTGCAATAGTCAAGAAATCAAACAGTGCATTGCATTGGGCAAATTTCTGCACATGACCTCTCTAAAGGGTTGAAGAGGAAGGACATCACTTTGAGGACTAAAGTGAGCCTGACATGAGCACAGCATTTTTAATAGCCTCATATGTATGTGAAAGTTGGACATGAAATAAGGAAGAGGGAGGCTACATTGATGCATTTGAGTGCATCAATTTGATGGTGTTGACAAAAAGCATTGAAAATGCTCTGGGGATGCCAGAAGAACCACCAGTCTTGAAAGGACCAAATCGAGAATGCTGTTGCTGTAACCTACAAAACAGTTTGTTTGAAGACTAGATTGCACAGTTAGTAGTCTAATGGGTTACTTTAATTATATGAGTAATCAAAGCAAATCTGATTTTAATACAAAATTGTCCTGAGTGCCTAATTTCGGGCTGCTAGGTTCTGAGACTATAAAATCAAACCAAAACTCACTGCTGTCGACTCCATGCCTTGTCTTCATGACCGCCTGCGGCAGGGTAGTCTTGCTCCTGGGGGTTCTAAGACCATAACTCTTTATGGGAGGAGAAAGACAGACCTTTCTCCCTTGGGAATACAAAGGAGAAAGGAAAACACTTGAGAAAGATGACTGGGGGGTCTCTGGAGATGGGATCCTATTTTAAGCTATCATTCAGAGAGTGACAAAGATTCAAGATACAAAGTCTTTTGCCAGGCTCTCAAAGTCTGTGTGGCTGGGACAGAGCTTATGTTTATATACTTGAATTTAAGTTCCCACATATATTGAAGTTCATCCTTTGATTTCCATCTTTAAATGCTTCCCTGTCGTGTGAGCTGAGTGACTGCTTGAATGGTTTGGAGTCTCTTGAAGTCCCATTAACTGTGTTCTTTTTCACGGGGATGGTGAACTTGACACATGGGGAGGGTTTCCAATGCGATCCTTTTAAACTACACTTAGCGGTTGCTCTTGGCTCTGAAATCGACATTCTTTCTGGCTTCCTTGAAGGGAACAATCAGCCAGACTGTAGGTGGTCTTGCTTAGACATGTGAAACTTTATTCCTAGACAAATAGTGCCAGGATATGTTTTAATTCTCTATAGCTGGTAGAACCTTCCGGAGTGCATGTGGGTATATGTGTGTGTCTGTGACTGTGTCTGACAGAATGGGAAGGACTATTAACTTTGATCTCTTGAGTCTCTGATTGTATAATTAAGAATCAATTGGCCAAAACCTAATTTTGAATATATAACCACCTCCCCTAACTTGCTTTTGCTGAAATGATTTGCCAAGCAATATTACATTAACACCTAATCTACTCCGAAAATCAGTTAGAAATACTAAATTACCCAGGTGCACCTAATGTTCTCAATTGAGCATCCTCATTGTATGAAACACTTGCCTTGGATATGTCACACTTATTAGTATGTCCACTGCGCTAGGCACTTGACCTGTTTAGGCTACGATGTTGTGGGACTCAGGCTTTGGCTATAAGGAGGATGAAAGTGGGTTGAAGAAAAAAACATGCAGATCATTATGGAATAAGCAACTTCCAGATTCTACACACACACACACACACACACACACACACACACACAAACACACCCAGCAGTACCTGATTATCCATTAACCCAGGTCAGCACAGACTTACCTGTGCTTATTTAGTAACCTGTGGTGAACAATGTTCACCACAATGTCACATTTGTTCACCACTTCACAGATTCTCCTTCAAGAATCTAGCTGCTGGCATCTGTCTCCTCTGGAATCCCCCAGCACCTTCCTGCATAATCACAGCTTCCTTTCAAATGCAAATCCTTTCAAATCCTTGTCTAGGACAGGATACCTAGCACATAAGGTAAGCACTGATTTACTTGTGCTTACTGACTAATCTGCCATGATCAGGTTCCATTTTTTCCCTACCATCAACCCATGGAGACATTGTTCAGCAAAGATTCATAAGCACAAGTAGGCCTATGCTTACCTTGCTTTGTGAATAACTCTACCATGTCTTTCCCATAAGATCTCCTGCCTGAAGTACTTGATGTCCTTCTATGTGGGTGCAGGTTGAGAAAATCAATAGCAATAAAAACACTGATAAAATTGAAATGAGTTGCCCAGTATTGAGCCACTTACTTTGCTTTTTATTCCTTTTTTCTTCTTTCTTTCATTCTATTTTATGTTTGAAAAGTAGAATAACCTCCTTGCGAAGGAAGTACAAACTTGTTAAACAGCACCATAAAAATACTGTTCAGGGACTTGGTATTTTTACTGTAAAAATAGATACTGCTTTATGCTTATGCAAACTAGGCTTAATTTGCCCTCATAAAGAAGAATTTGTATTACCTTGGGTCTGCTGTTTGGAAATTAGATAGCATTAGAGAATATAATAGAATACAATGTAAATTTACCTCCTCTCCTTCCTCTAGCAAAGATGAATTTTATTGTAGTCTGGTGATTATTTGAGTGAATTGTAGACATTTTCTCGAAGTTTACCTAAGATTTGCCCTCTGAGGCTTTTTCTTCCTCTAAACTCACTCTCTCTTCTGTTTTAGAACAAAACAAACAACATTCTTGTTATGTGATGCGCACTTTCAAGAAATAGGGCCAAAATGGATCTGTCATTTTTTTAAACTTTCACGATTATAGCCTTGAAACCCAAAGATGCAATTCTGTTCTGTCTTACAGGGTCACTGTAAATTGACAGCAAGTCCAGGGTAACAGGGTTGGTTTGCATTTGGCTTTTCTATCTTCCTTCTACTGATATTCAAGCACTCACTCATATTTATGAATTATTGAAAAGACCTATTGAGTCATCTCCTTATGTACATTGCTTTCAGCATTTACTTAATCATAGAGATGATAAAATGTGATTTGCATTTAGTGAAGATCACTCTTCAATGCAAGCAGGTTTTCATTGTGTATAGGATACAAAACCATGAGAATCCTTATTAGACACTGGACAGTGCCAGCCACACCATTTGCTTCACATTTTTGTGGTCAGTCCATGCAGCCTCTGCAATAGGATCTATCTGTCTTTCCCTCATGGGGGTGTTTTCTTCATTGCTTAGCTTTAGTCTGGGTTGGTTCATATAAATTTTATGTGGACTCTTTTCTTGTTCTGAATTTACTGCCTTACTCACTTCAACCTTTCTTCTCTTAATGGCCATTCTTGACAGATCTGGTTACTTCATTTAAAAAAAATTTCATTTACACCCCTTTGTAAAGGTAAATCTTCTCACCTGGTTATCTTTTTTTTGGGGGGAGGGGGCATCACTGCTCTCCAGTGGTGGGAGTAGGAGGCTCAGCCCAGTGGGCCACAGTCCCGCACACAACCACTACGCCACCAGGGCTCAGCCCACCTGGTTATCTTTAAAAGCATAATTTCAGACATATATTTTTAAGTCCATCTCTCAAAGTTAAACATGATGGGTACACTATTAACATACACTATTAGGTACCTAGTCCTAACTTCAGGTGGGAGCTCTAATGATATTTATGGTCTGATTGTGGCTGTCATGTACTCGTGTGTCAATTTCATGATTGGGAATGTAGGGATGTAGTCTACCCTGTCAATCTTGAGATAGCCAATTAGACCTCTGTGTCGGCATGACTTTCTCTGAGAATTCTTGAAAGTCTCAAAATATGTCCCTTGTGGAGATGAGAGACCATCTCCCCAGTTGTTGGGAGATGCTTGACTGATGCAAGACCAATGCAAGACTAGATGGTAGCATCCGAGGAACTGAAGGGGCTGGAGGAGAAGCCACATGGCCTTACCCTGATGGAACCAAACCTCTGAAGCTCTAGGAGTCACAGAGAGACCCAGGTCAGCGCTGTGATCCTTCTACCGCCAATGAATATTGCTGATGGACCCTGAGCCCTGGAAATGAGGAGCCATGAGGGAATCCCTGCCAAAACCAGGATATATCTACTGCTTCGTGAGTTGGAAGGAGACTTTATAGACTGGTTTCAGACATAAGGGCTATTATCGGACTTATGACCTTAGAATGGACTGAGTTGGGATGCCGTCTCAATGTTCCACTACTCTTGTATATAAATCTTTCCCTTATAGCCACATGTGTATTTATGAATTTGTTTCTCTAGTTTACCTGGACTAACACAATGATCCAAGTCAGATGGACATTTTTAATTACTCCCTATGCATGAGGAGCCTTAGTAGAGGCTGTTGTCTTGAAACTGTCAGCTGCTGTGCTGGAGAAACATGAGATTTTCTACTTCTGAGAAAAGTTATGGTATTGAAATCTTACAGGACCCTTGTAGCCTGTCCTAGAGGGGTGCTGAGAGTCACAATTGACTTGATGGCAGTGAGTTCGGTTCAGGTTTTTGAGCATACGTACGTGAAGGTTAGGCAATGAATAACGAAGACCCAGGAAGAATTGATGCTTTCAAATGTTGGTGGTGTTGAATGTATTATGGGTTACCAGAAGAATGGACGCATTTGTCTTGGAGGAAGTACAGCCTTCTTAGGCATTAGGATGATGGGACTTCGTCTCACATGGTCTCATGTATTTTCAAGAGAGACCAGTTCCTAGAAAAGGCCATAGAGCTTGGGGTACATAAAGTTAGAGGGTCAGCAAAAAAAAAAAAGAAGGTCTTAAATGAGCAAGATTGACACAGTGGCTGTAGCAAGGGCCTGGAATGATGACTACTGTGAGGATGGTGCAGGACATGGCAGTGTTTCATTTGGAACCAGCTTCATGGCACTGAACAAGAACCACGGATGATTGAGTAGAGTTCTACTGTGATATTTCTTGTGTCTTGTGTTGGTATTTAGTTTCCAGTAATAAATTTGTTTGTACCATCTGTATAACTTGTTATTTCACAGGATAAAAAATTTCTCAAATCTGAAAAGGAAAAAAAAGAAATTCAGCATCTCTAATGAATTGTGGTCTGGGAGCTACACCTCAGGACAGGAAGCCACAATCGCTGTGTTCAGTAACAGTCCGGCACTCATAAACCAGTTAAATCATAAACCAGTAAAGCTTTCTGGTTTATTTCAGTTCTCTCTAAGTGAAGGATTTCTAATAGCTTATACAGCGAATGTATTCCAACAGAGTTGGCATGTTCCTGCAAAAGTATTCATGCTTTCCGATCAACTTCCATTATTAAACTGGAAGTCTACTTGTTTGGGATGAGGAGTATTTATGCTCTTCTGTTGTATAATATGATATCTCATTGAGAAACTATCCATTTAAGTGAGCAAAGATAAATGAGCTCTAGAAAGGCCTGATAGGAATGGATAATGTTCTATGCATGTGCTGACATTGAGGACAGAAGCTCTTTCAGACCATTAGCTCCGGTATAAGTGAAGTGTGAGACTTTTAGGAGCAGTGAAACAGGAACTGGGATTTTGTATCCGAGCTTTCCTTTCATAGTTGAGTGATCTAGGAGAATTTCCTCAACTTCTTTGAGTTCTATGTTTCTCAAATTTTGAAAGAAAGAGAATAATGGCTATCTCCTGGGTATATTGAAGAGATTAAATAAAGTATGAAATGAGCCTTCACAAAGCTCTTGGGAAAAATAGGTGGAAAGGATAAAGAAATTTTTTCTTGAAACATTCTGAAGTCCCCTCATATGTGTAGCACTCAGTATCATGTCTGGGACAGAATAGTATCAGGGAAAAATGATTTCAGGGAAAAATGAAATCAATAGAATTGTTCACTAGTATTTTGAAGCACCCATGTATGTCTCCCATTATTATTGTTGCCATTGGTCAAAGATTATAACGTGGAGTGCCTCGTGACTCATATATATAAAGAACTTGAGACTTCAGATTTAAACTTTTATTGTCAATGAAACTAAGAAGTAGAGGGGAGTATTGTAATTCAATCTCTTCAGAAGGAAAACCAAGACAAGTTGGTCTGACATCTTAAAACGTTATTTTGTTCTATATTGTACTTTTGGGTACTGTGCCAATTTGAATCAGAGACAAGAGTGGGGTAGACAACCAGCCACATCTTTGGAGTTCTTTTGCACTCACTGTATTGAATCTCTTCCACATTGATTCACTCAACAAACATGTATTGAACTCCTATGTACATTTGTTAGAGGACTATCTAGTAACTGCCAGCAATATTTCTCTGAAGTTGTCTTTCTAAGCAAGAGCTGCTTCTCAGCTAAAAATATTCTACTCCCTGACTTATCTCTAGCACCTTCTCTCAACAGAAAAGTCAGAGGCGGGGGTAGGTGGGGTGAGGAATATGTGGGGGATCCATTTTGGGACCAAAAGGCCGTGCCTCCTGTATTACAATCTATGTCATTTACCAGGGAATGTGTCGGGCTCATCCTTTACAGACAGAAACATGTTTTATCAATAATTTTTCTGTGCAATCTCACTTTACAGACCCTGAACTGTCTTGTCTGAAGATTATTCAGGATACACCTGCCATAGGAAACTGAGAGGTGGGGGAAATACAAGGGTGATAGATACTATGGTGTGTGGAGTTGAAGATGTGATGTCTTTACTCTCTAACTTTTTCTCAAGTACATTCTCTGATATTATTAGATCCTTTGTAAAATAGAGTTCCCCACAGCTGTCCACAAAACCCGCTTAATATGTTTTCATTTTAATACGTTTCTTTCTTTTTTTCTCCTTCTAATCATTTTATTGGGGGCTCATACATCGCTTTTCACAATACGTAGTTACATATACTGTGCCAAGCACCTTCACATGCCTGCTTTCATTAGCATTCTCCAAATATCTGCTTTTCCACTCAGGCCTCTGATATAAGTCACCCATCCTTCCCCTTCCCTCCTTGTCTCTCTTCCCCTTACCCCATCCTCACTTCTTTAGAATTATTAATGTTTTGTCATATCTTACACTGCCTGACATCTCCCCCTGCTCCCTCCTTCTGGTGATGTCCATCCTCCAGAAAGGAGACCATCCTTAGGTCCCTGCAGTTGGCTCCCTCTCTCCACCCCACCTTTCCTCCACCCATCTGGTAATTCCACTCTCATCACTGGCCCTGAGGGGCTCATCTGCCCTGGGTTCCCTCTATTCCCAGATCCCATCTCCGCCAGTGTACCTCCTACAGTCTAGCTGGATTTGTAAGGTAGATTTGGGACCATGACATTTGGGGGAAGGAAACCTTCAGGAACTAGAGGAAGGTTGTATGCTTCATCGCTACCTCACCGCACCTTGACTGGCCCATCTCCTCCCCATGACTCCCCTGTATGGGAGTGTCCAATTGCCCACAAGTGGGCTATAGGATTACTCAGAAACTCTAACAAACTGCCATACATTGGGTTTCTTTAACTTTGGGATATGCCCTTAGATCGATATAGTAACTAGCAATTCAAGAATATATTTGATGACTTTTGGTACATGAGATAACTTTGACACTCCTTACCACTTCCATGTCTGAGGGGAGACCTGGCATCTCTGTTCCACTGTGGAACTGGTTATGTCATTCTCAGAGATGAGGTGGACAGATCTCTCACCCTGTCTCCAGGGAATTCTGTGAACCTTTTTGTGTACATCTTGACATCTTTTCTTTCTTATTATATTCTGAGCTATGATATCCACCCAAACACCTTGAACTTCCTCCCTTTGGGTGGCATAAAGACTGAGTCCTATTGAATAACTGATTATCACTTGAGTTTCAGTGCTTAGCAGATAGTAGTGTGTGTGTGTGTGTAAGTGATTAAGACCCTTAATTAAAGTTAGTCTAGGGGAATAATACCTGCCCTTTTAAGAATATGTGTAAGAGGAAACATGAAAAGAGTGACACTGTTGTGTAGGAAGTAGGTGAATAATGTGTGTGCGTGTATATGGGTGTGCATATCAGAATGAAATAAGACCAAGTTGTACCAGGTTTCTCCAATCAGAAACTTACTCTGAATGTGGGAGAGGTCCAAATATTCTTTGAGCTCTTCAAACTTGGAACGGTGTCTCAGATGCAAGGATGCACCTATTTAACCTCCTTACTGTGAATTAAAAGTGACAGTCTTTTGATCAAAATTTAAGACATCAAAGATTAATGTTTTTATGTTTTTTGATGAGCATACTTTTGCATTAGTTGCACATGACATGTAGCCATTGAGTGCCACAGCCCTGTCACCTGACCAGTATCAATCCAATGTTGAAATTTAAATAGAGCTTTAAGATTTTTTGACATTTGTTTTAGTCCTAGACATCAGTAAAACTACCCCACCAAGTCATGCACGGAATCTTTTAAAGAATTGGTTGAAGCAAACATACAGCATGAGAATAAAAATCCATATATGATGTCTGAAAACGAAGGCCATTCAATGAGTAGAAGAAATATTACACCATAATTGCCTTTGGTTTTAGAGTACCTGCCCTGAATTCTAGTCCCTTTTTATTGTCCAGTGACTCAACTATTTCTGGAGGCAAGAATTCAGCCTAGAATGAAAACTCTTTGATGCAGGAACAATATATTATTAACCAACCTTCTGTGTAACTTCTCTGTGAAATGGTCAGAAAGCTATACACATGTGTTTGTATCTTTATTACTGAAAAGCAGCTGAATCTAATTCTGGACGGTACTTTCTGGAAAAAATATGTGTGATCATATTTTTCATTGATACATCCAATGCAGTTTATACAGAAACTATGTTAATATTTTAAAAATACATAACTTAATAGTTTGTAGAAAATTCATACTTGCCTTTCCTTTCGTATATGTAGATTCTTATTATTGGTTGCCCCTTTCTACCCCACCTCCCCTCCACCCTCACAGTATTGCTGATCCTGAAGGGATCATTGGTCCTGGATTCCCTATGTTTCTGGTTCCTATCTGTACCAGTGTACACTCTCTGGTCTAGTCGGACTTGTAAGGTAGAATTGGGATCATGATAGAGGGGAGAGGCAGCATTGAAAAAACAAGAGGAAAGGGCTGAGCCCTGGTGGTGTAGTGATTGTGCGTGGGACTGCGGCCCACGGGGTTGCAGGTTCAAATCCAGCAGCAGCTCTCCAGGAACAAGGCTGAGCCTCCTACTCCTACACCAGAGGGCAGTGATGCCCCCACAGAAAAACAAGAGGAAAGTTGCATATTTCATTATTGCTACACTTCACCCTTACTGGTTCATCTTTCAGTGACCCTTCTGTGAGGGCATGTCCCTTTACCTTCAGATGGGCTTTAGGTACCCAGTCCACACTCCCCACATTTACAGTTATATAATTTTTGGTTATTTAATACCTGATACCTGATTCTTTCAATACATCATGGTCATACAAGCTGGTGTGCTTCTTCCACGTGGGCTTTGTTGCTTCTGGCTCTGGCTGGGGAGATGTGGTCAAAGGTATTGGTTGACCCCATTGGGTGAATCAAGCCCACCTGGTCCTAGTTTGTACCACCCAGGTGTAATGTTCACCTGACTCAGAGGACCGAATTGGAGCATGCCCAATTAAAGTCTTTATGGGTGGCAAGTGGTAGTCCAACTTTTTTCCCTGACTTTCTATAAGGGGCCTTTGCAGGCATTGGAGGGATATCCACCTGTGCCTATCTGGCTACTAACAGACCATCTGCCATTGGCAGCCTTTTTGGCAGGTCTTCTGCTACCAATGGGCTTTCTGTACCTTTTCCAGGTACCTCTGCACCCAAGAGTTCATGCTGTTTCCTTGTCCCCATTCCACTAGTACCCCAATCATAGGTCAGTTCAGTCACTGTCCTGTCTTTTTCTAACCACACTCTTTTACTACCACTGTCTCACCCATTGTTAAGGACATGCATCCTATCTGCACTTTACCTTTCTTTGTGCTAAGAGGACTGGGGGAACTGAACCTCTACCTCCCTTCTGTTGTAGGATTCCATTCATGCCACTCTTTGCCTTTTTGCCTGGTTCTACCAGGCAAAGAAAACCAAGAGCTGTTTCAAAGCCATCAGCAAGAAAACAGCTGCTACACTAGTGAAAACACACTGTCCCAGTTCCCATGGGCTTTTCTCCCCACCTCTCTAATTCAGCGGTTCTCAACCTGTGGGTCGTGACCTCTGTGGCTGCCAAACAACCCTTTCACAAGAGTCACTCAACTCATAACAGTAGCAAAACTACAGTTATGAAATATCAATGAAAATACTTTTATGTGGAAAATAATTTTATAGTTGGGGGTCACTATACCATGGTCATCCATTAGGAAGGTTGAGAACCACTGCTCTAATTGGGCAGCACTACCTTAATTGGCTGGTCTTTGTGAATGAGTTGTGTGCTTCTCCCTGGATCATCCATCGCTTTCCTGTCTTCTATCAGTCTTTCCCCTAAGATTATTCAGAGATGGATAAGAGAAAAGGGGAAAGTGTTGCCATTCAGTAAATTCGAGAAGTTACCTGCTAAGAGTAGGGGTGTGAGAATAGCTCTGTCACTGGACCTTTGGGGGTCTTGTGACTCAAAGGTTGGCATTTAATAGTCATCTCTCCTTTTACCTCCCCCTACGTGACATCTTGTCTTCAGGATCAAAAAGTGCCATGCTCCTTCCCTGTGTATTGGACCTCACAAACTTCACTTGTGTAGCCTGTTGAAGAATTATGCTTGACTTATCCTAAGGTTCTTTTGCGAACCTGGAGACACTCTCTCTGTACTTAGCCATTGTTTAAGTTAGCTGCTGTCTGCATTAATTTTCCCACCTAGAGCCAGCAGATTCAAAATGTGTTTAGACTGTTGTCCATGGCCCATATGGAACACCAGTGGACCGTCCCCTAGCTGTTTATTCCCGTGATTAATGTGGGCAGTTGTGATTGAATGCAGACGGTCCCCTCACCCACTCAATGGTTGGTTGCTTTATAATGCAGGGTTTGAGCCACTCTTGGACAAAGAGACCTTGACTGAGACTAGCTGGCAGTTGTTGGCTAGTATTTAATAAAGCTTTTGATTCTACCAGTTTAGTGCAGTTCTGATTGACTGAGAAACTGGATTCAGCAAGGTGATAGTCCCACCCTCAAGGAGAAAGGAGAATCTTGAGCAATCACCAGTTTTGAGAGCTTTCATTCAAGTCCTGACATATCTGAGATAAAAATCTTATTTCCCCCCCTAAATTTTGCACACAGGAATTTTATTCAACTATTTTTATGGGCTTGTTCAGTGGTTTCAACAATCAGACTTAAAAAAAGAAAAAAAAAGCACTTCTAGAGAGAAGTTCTTAAAGTTGCCTCTGACATTGTGCAGCAGCTTTTGGGACACATGCATGATTTTTCTTTTTCCTTCATGTGTGTGCACATGATATGAGTAGAGGGTGTACTGGGAATGAACAGTTGGTCATAGAAACTTCAAAAGGGAAAACCAAGAATTGAGTGAAGCCAGTTCTAGTCCATTTGAGTCTGGCATGTCAGAGTAGAATCGTGCACCTTGGCGTTTTCACTGACTGAGTGTTTTCCAGTGGCTCACCAGGCCTTGCAATGAGCAACCTTATGAATTAACATCGCAACATCTGGGGACTTTTCAGGCAGAAAAGCAGTCTCCTCTTTTTGAGCCTGCCTTGACAGACACCGACTTTGATGATGATAACACGTTTCCCTTGCTGCTTATTGAAATGAAGGGAAATCACAATGCATTCTTTCATTCAGCCATATCTTTTCACATTTTTCAGCCATCAACGCTGCAAAGGATTTAGAAGAAAGATGGGGTGGGGGGAGGTAGATAATGAAACCAAACAAAACAGAAAAAATCGCCTTGCCAGAGAAAGCTGTGAGAAATCCAAGTTCTCCGTAAACAGCTTGCTCCACCACCTTTTAGCAACATATTTCTCTTGATTCCCACCAGCTGGTCGTTTTTAATTTCTCCTCGGTGTCTTGGAATAGCTATTCTTCTTGAAGCCAATCGCTCAGCCTTTGCAGATGACTCTCAGGTTTGTATTTCCTCTAGAAGGTGTTAGGCTTCCGCTACTGCCAGCTCCTCTTGGTTCCTCTTTGTCGAGTGCCTAACTCTTAAGCAAACTCAGGCTCACAGCTAACCTTTGGGTATGCATGAGGCGCGAGATCCACATAGCTTCTGGATGTAACTCACCTTTAGGGGTGAGAACCGATGGCATATTGAGGTGGATCACCTGGAATCCCTGTCTTTTGCTGTGCAGTGAGTTGTGAAATGGAATGGGTTTTTTGGCAGGATAGACTGAGACTTGAGAACCGGGCCACTTAGCACTTCTTTCTTTCAGAGCGGTGACAACAGCTCAGAAGGAGAAGCTGACACTGCCACCATTCACATGCAAATTCTATTCACAAGCAGAGAGCACATTTCTTATGTACTCTTCCATTTAATTTTCACCAGGACCCTGCCAGATAGAGCCTTGTGTGCTCCTGTAAAAAAAAAAATAAAAATTAAAGGAGGCTCAGAAAATTGTGAATCTCACATAGCTCATTAGGAGTACAACTTCAAATTCAAACTCACAATTGTCAGATTCAAAAGGCAAATGTTCTCCCGATTCAAGCACGGGTACCAAGGACCCATGTGCCACAGGTATCAATGTCCAAGGACTCAGACTCTTCTTTGAAATCTTGTTTTAGCTTGGGGGCTGTATTTGTCCTTCCTGTGGGCTGGAGTAATGAGCCCTGGTGGCTTGGTGGGTTCTGCGTTGGGCTGCTAGCTGCAAGATCACAGTTCAAAACCACCAGGTGCACCTCAGGAAAAAGAAGAGGCTTTCTGCTTCAGGAAAGAGTTACCATCTTGGAGACTCACTGTCGCAGTTCGAACCTGTCCTAGGATTGCTCTGAGTCAGAAAAGACTTGATGGTTGTGACTTTATTTTTGATGAGTAAGAGTGAAATGACAATATTTTTTTTTAACACAAATCAATGAACCTACTATCTTACAGTTTTTTTTCTTTTCATGTTTGACATTTTTGAATTTGAGAAACCCCTGGGAATTGAGGACATGGGAATCATGTTCCTACTTATTTGGTGTTAGACCTCATCGTGTTTTCAAATACAGATATCTTCTTGCTGTTGTCAGCTGCCATCGGGCTGATGAGGACCCTGCATGCTGAGTACGGCTATGCCCTAGGCTTTTGAGGGCGGTCTCCTTTCAGAAGCAGATCTTCAAGCCTGCTCTCGCTGATTTAAGACTGTGGACTTACCGAATACTAGTGGAGTGCTTATGCATGAAAGTGCATTATTGTGTTAGTTTGGCTAGACTGGAGAAACAAATTCATAAACATGCATATGGATAGAAGAGAAAGGTTTATATACAAGAGGAATGGGACCTTGAGAAAGCATCCCAACCCAATCCAGTCCAAGGTCATAAATCTGATATTAGCCCATAAGTTTGATACCAGTCTGTAATGTCTCCTTCCAACTCACGAGGCAGGGGTTTCCTTATGACTCCTCGTTTCCAGGGCTCAGGGTCCATTAGCAGTATCCATTGGCAGTAGAAGTATCTCAGTACTTGTAGGGGCCTCTCTGTGACTTTTCCAGCTTCAGAGATCTGGTTATATCGGACAAAGGCCATGTGACTTCTCCTTCAACAGCTCCAGTCCCTTTGGCGCTGCCATCTTGTCTTGTCAGTCGAGCATCTCCCCACAACTGGGGAGATGGTCTCTCATCTCCACAAGGTAAATATTGCAATACTTCCCAGAATTCTCAGAGAAAGCCATGCCAACACAGAGGTCTCACTGACTATCTCCAGATTAACAGGCTAGACGCCACCCCTACATTCCGAATCATGAAATTGACCCCAAGTACATGACCACCACAATTACTCTTTCCGACCATGTCATGGGTTAGAAAATACACTGCCCTTGCATCACTGCTGACTGATAATGACCCCACAGGACAGGAGAGTACTGCACCTTGTGCATGTCTGAGGCTCTTTGGGGGAGAAGAAACTTTCACTAGTTTCCAGAGGAGTGACCAGTGTTTTTGAACTGCTGCCTTTGTGGATAGCAGCCCAACTCATAATCACCATGTGTCAGGCTTTGGCTGAGAACTCCGGTGCCAGCGTCTATGGCAGTGTCTACTATACATGTGCTATTGCCTCACGGGAGCTTCACAATTTAGTAGCCACTAGCAGGTCTCTTCAAGCATCCTCTGTTCTCTTAAGTGGAAAGAAACAATAAGCGACTTGGCCAGATCCTTATATCTCATGCACCTAAAGGTGGATCTCCAGCAGAGTTTTTCCTGACCCTGACTGTACATGCTCTTCAATCAGGAGTCATGCTGTTTGTGCCCTGGTGGAGTGGTGGGCTTGATGTTATCTTCCTAATCTCAAGGTCATGGATTCAACCTCACTGACCTGTGAGAAAATGAGACTGTCTGCCCCTGTAAATATGGATCGTTTTAGAAACTCCCTATACTGTGAGTGTGAAAAGGTCGCTGGTGGCATTGTGGTTTACTTGTTGGCGTGCTAGAATCCACAGCTTTCTACTCCTGTAAAGATGGAAGCACACAGGGACATTCCCACTCTGCCCTATAGAGTAGCTGTGAGTCAGAACTAACTTGATGGCTGTGAGATAACTAAGAAGCCACTTGGTGACAGTGGGCTTTGGTTTAAGCCCTCTGACTCATTTAGACACCATTCTTGCACCATCGCTAGTGAAATACCTCCCTGCTTTCATTGACTCCACTCCTGAATCTCCCTTTCTGGTGTCTTCTCAGATTTACATTCCAACACTCTGCTCTAACATCAGGGCCCACGTAAGAAGTCTTTTCAGATGGGCTACAAGAACATAATTTCACTAGCCACATTGTAGTATTCTTTGAGCATTCATTGCGTTATCACTGCTATTGACTATTAGATTATGAGAACTGACATAGGTGCTGCTACCTGTACTTATATTTTCAATATTCAACATAGTACTTTGAAAAAACCATAAGCATCTGTTCTACAGGCTCTTTTGGGTGTCTTACATATGAGTCAACCAAGCTTACACCCTGATGCCGTGAAGGGTTGTCTGGTACACAGCTACAAAAAGAAAAGATAGAAAGAAGGAAAAGATTAAGCTGTCTGTTGTTCATGCTTCTTCTAATTGATGTATGCTCTCTAGAATCTGAGATGATTGTGGTGTGATAGGAGTCGAAATGGGGATAGGGAATATAGCAAGATTATTTCTGGAGTCATAGATCACCCACTTAAAACATTCTAATCACCCAGTACCTTAAATTGATCAGTTTGATATTTTCTAAAATGCAAGTGTTTACATTCCTTAGCATTTTCCTTTAGGGCTGTCCCTGCATTGTCAGGAAAAAATTCAAAAGTCTTTGGCTTGACCCAAAACATGCTCTCTAAGGAGTGATTTTTTTCTGTTCTTCATCTCCGTGTATTAGAGAACTGTAGCATGTTTTAAAGTTGGATATGTGCAAGTGCACTAGTTAGAATCTCATAATTCACTGAGAAAAACTATGTATTTCTAAAATAAGTATCACAGTGGATTTCAATCCTGAGTACCCCTTAGACCCACCTGGGAAGCTTTATAAGTTCTCATGTCTGGACCCCACTGCAATCTTCTAATTTAGAGTATATGGAACTATGTCTGTGCATTGGTATTTTGTATGCTTCCAAAGGACCAGTGGTGGTATAGTCAGTTCTGTCAGGTGCTGCTAATCACAAAATCAAGAGTTCAAAATCACTAGATGCTGTGCTGGAAAAAGATGAGGGTTTCTGATTCTGTAAAGAGGCCCCATTTCGGGCTGAGCCCCAGTGGCATAGTCATTGTGCGCGGGACTGCGGCCCACTGGGACGGAGGTTCAATTCCAGCAGTGGGGCTGGGCCTCCTACTCCCACCACCAGAGAGCAGTGATGCCAAAAAAAAAAAAAAAAGAGGTCCCATTTCAGAAACCCTCGGGAGAGTTCTACTCTGCTCTGCAGGGTCACTGTAGTCCCCATCAGCATGATGACAATGAGGTTGCTTTTGGATAATGATGGAGGGTTTCAGTTTTCACCCTAATTTTGAAACCACTTTGAAATATGATGAAAAATATACTATTTCTTCATGGGTGAACATATAAAGATCATCTATAGACCAACAGTCATGGTCTTATTATTTTTACCAAATTAAGTCTGTGTTCAATATTTATTCAGGGAGGAGTAGAGATGGAGCAAGTCATTGAAATCATCAAATGATCCACAAAATAGGACTCTGAGTGGCATTCTGGAACCCCACGAGGTCAGAGGAGAAAATCGCTCCACAGAGTTTGCAATGGCTGAATTTCTTGGAAGTGAAGCAACAGTTAGGGGTGGGGGTGGAGGGTGGGGACGTCCCACTTCCACAACCAAATAGGTCCAAAGAGAGATTGTGAAACTGAGGGGTAAATTAAAAGAAAAACAGGCGAGTCCTGCAAGGCCTCACCTTTTCCATGGCAAGTGAAGGAATGACACATTCTCTCCCAAGCTTATAAAGTCTCAGGCATGCAAGTCATGTCACACACATAGGCAACAGGAAGAAGTTGTATTAGAGGTCTAACCTTGGCCATCTCTGAGCTGGCTTGACCTTAGGTGTCCCTGAGCTCTTGACAGGGCAATAATCTGTGATCCTTATCAGAAGGGAGTTGGCCCTGTGTAGCCTTCAACCAGTTAATCTTAAAGCTATACAGTAGCAAGTGCATGCTTTCCAGCAGCACCTTAAAAGTGACATTATTATGGGGGAGTGGGGGCAGGGGCCAGCTGGGGGTTGGCGTAGAGGACCTTGTGGGGAATAACTTTTATGTAAGAGAATATGAAAGATGCACCTCCAACCCTTGAATGTTAAGGCCTCCCTCCATAAAAATCCTGGTCTCCCAGACTTCTTCAATATGACTGTAGAGAATTTGTCTGCATTCACTCTCTTCCCAGTCATCAGTTTCCCACAAACAGACCTCTCTTCTAGTATACCTTTGAGTGGATTTGAACCTTCTGCCTTTTGACTAGCAGTTCATTGGCTATTTGCACCAATGGGGATCCCCTTTTCTCTGTGGTTCTCAGTAGTTCAGCTGCTAACTGGCATAGTCAACCAGCAAAAGCAAGAGTCTTAGAATTAATGGTACCTATCTTACTTAAATACCAGTATGGTGAGGGTCCCATTAACAACACAAGGTAACCTTTTTGAGAGGCTGTTTGTACATTTGGCGCCTCTTTCAACTGTACACGGATATGAATGTAAGTGGCAAAGCATTGGTTCAAAGTCATAGGAACTATTATTACATGAGATGATCAAAATGTAAAGCTGCTGTGCTGTGATCTGACCTCCATCTAGAGCTACACATTTCTGAAGATGGTGTTTTTATCTTTCTAGTGCCCTCCCCCTACTCTTTGTTCTTTGATTTACATTACATCAAAATGGCAGTTTTAGCATTCTTGAAGGACTCCAATTGTGTTCCTTTTCAATTTTCTTTGTTCCTGGGGGAATTAATACGGAAGTCTGGAGATAGAGACTTCCAATGAAATTCTCCTGGGGCAGTCCTGCCCCCTTCAAGTAATACATAGGCATCTAATTGTGATGGGAAAGGCTCTGAGGTGCCACTTTTCTGGATTGTTTCTCACCGATGCAGGTTTAAGTGCTCATAAAACTTCTGCGACATGGAAGAAGCACACCAGCCTGTGTGATCATGTCATGTTGATGGGACAAGGATGGCATCAGGTGCCAGGCATCTAAGACCAAGAACTAAAATCATACCCAATGTGACTGGTACGGGGGGTGGGCAACTGAGTGGAGATCCAATCCCCATCTCTAAACAATTGGACACCCCCTCATAAAAGGGTCACAGGGAAGAAATGAGCCAGTCAGTGTGCAGTATAGCACCGATGAAACATCACTTTCCTCTAGTTCTGTGGTGCTTTCTTACTCCAACTATGACTCAATTCCATCTTATAAATAGGATTAGACCAGAACATGCACACTGCTACAGATAACAGCCCAATAGATAAACATCTCAGGATCAAATGAGAGTAGAGATACTAGAGGGAATAGGGCAGGGTGGGAGGAGAAAGGGGGGGATCAATTACAAAGACCAACCTATACCTCTGAGAGGGACGAGCAGCATAAAAGTGGATGAGGGGTGGTGGGAGATGATGTAAAGTATGAAAATAATAATCTGTAACTTATCAAGGGTTCCTGAGGGAAGAAGGGTGAAAGAAGAAGGTCAAAAAAATGGGAGGGGACCTGATATCAGGGGTACAAATGGGAAGAGAATGTTTCAAAAATAATGATGGCAGCTTATTTGCAATTGTGCTTGACACACTAGATGAATGTATGGATTGTGATAAGAGATGTTAGAGCCCCCAATAAAAGTATTAAAAGCAAAACAATTTCTTAATAATGGATGGTCATGTGTCCTTCAAGATAGCCTATCCAGATTACCAATTTGGAATCGCAAGCTCTTTTTCCATAACCTTCTGAACTGACCTCTCTGCTTTAAACTTACTGGGTCAGATGATTTCCTGAGAAGTCCCTGTTTTAATTGGACCTTATCTTGAAGGTATCCTAACAAGACCAAAACACATATAATAAAGAACTTATTTACAGCCATCCACAAATTGCAAATACATGCTTATCCATGCTTCATCTAGATGAACTGGATCCCTTTTGCATAGATTAATTGAATCACTTTAATCAATACTTTTTGACTTACCTTGGTGTCTCCTCTCTATCACAGGTTTGGGATAGCATGTTTTCTATAGTCTTTGATGTCTAATGTTTTGGAATTATTTTCTATTGCTTATGTCCTATAACAGTCCTGTTGGTGTACATTAAATAAAATCATAGCATAGGACATTAGCAGAGTGATAATATGTAAGAATCAATAAAACTTAGCTGCTATTATTATTTTCATAGTAATGAAATTACTATGAAACATAACATACAAAAAATACATAGCATACATAACACAACATGCAAAACAATATTTAATTTTTTTCTTTTTAAAAAATAAATATATTTTATTATTTTTATACCACATCTTACTGAATATTCTATCACTCCATACATCTCTTCATATTACTCATTACTTCTGAGTAAGGTAGTCTTAGTTTTTCTCTCTGCAATATAACAAGCAAAATCAAACTTACCTGAAGTATTTATGCTGCTTTTGACATGATTTTGAGGTTCTCTATGTGCATGTAGCTCATTTAATTCTTATATCCTCAAAGTGGGTTAGAAGTTCTGGTGCCTAGGGAGGTAAGCTTTGAGCTGCCTGCCACAAGGTAACCATCTCTCCTTGTCTATGGAATGAGGCTGTCTACAAGCAAAAAATGTGTAAAAGAGACAGTTCTTCTCCACCTTTGTAGGGCCATTTTGAGGGGCAGTGGTTTGGCTTCTGAGATAAGTACTGATACATGCCTCTCCTAGAGATAAAGGTGTTGGATTACAAGAGGATGTGGGTGGTGTAGGTAGTGTGCCTGGGATTTGAATTTAATGAAGCTTGGTTCTGGAGCATTTGCTCCAACTCTTCACAGCATCTATTGTCTCACTCTTTTAACATCTAACTCTCAAGTATGACAAAATTAATCCACATAGACCCCCTTTATCAAAAAATCACAAGAGGAGAGGAAACAATGATAATTCCCCCTATACACTTCTGCTATATGTACTTACAGCATATGTAGGACCTTATATTGCTGTCAAGCTTTCTTTTCTCCCCTGGATCTTCTAGTCTAGTGGGTAAACAACCTGTGTGTCATATCTACAGTTTTGCCTGGAATATGTAGAAAGTGTTTGGTATGTAGTAAATTCTCAACAAGTATTCACCTAGGAAATAGAAAATTCAACAGTGAACTCATAGGAAAGATAAACCGAAATCTGTATGTCTCAGAATCATGAGGTCCCTCCTTCTGGTGGCCTAGTGGTTACAGGTTTACCTCTCATCTGAAAGGTTGCCGGTTTGAAATACCACTCACTCTGGTGGGGAAAGACGGGGCTTCCTAGTCTGCAAAAGAGTTATAACTGCAGAAACTCACAGAGCTGGTTCTAGCTTGTGCTCTACATTTGCTGTAAGTCAGGATTGACTCAATGACTGTGATTTTTTGTTTGTTTTTTGTTTGTTTGTTTTTGAGCCCTTCCTTTCCCACCAAGGCTCTGCAAGTCCTATTTCTTTCTCAGCATGGGAAGAATGGTAAAGCCATTTTGTGGTGTATTTTATATGTAGTACCATCGATTGTCAAAAGAACAAGCAAATCTGTCTTGGAAGAAGTATAGCCAGAATGTTCCTTAGAAGCAAGAGTGACAAGACTCTGGAGATCTCACATACTTTGGACATGCTCTCAATGGAGGTCAAACTCTGGAGAAGAACATCTTGCTTGATAAAGGGGCAAAGAAAAAGAGGAAGACTCTTCCCCAAGTTGGGTTACCCAATGGCAGCAGTAATAAGCTTTAACACAACAATTGTGAGGATAGCACAGGACAGGACAGTGTTTGCTTGTGTTTTACTAGGATTGCTGCTATGGGCAGGAACTCCCTCCACAGACTACACTTCATCAAAACAATACTGCATCCATGAAGACGAGGACCAGTACAAAGGGCATATGTTTGATTACAAGCCATTTTGTTCTCCCTTTTACATCCCTCCCCTCAGAATGTGCCTGCATAAGGCTGAATTGGGGTCTAATGCAAATTTAAGACATGCATTTTGGCTCATTCAGCCCCTATAAAATGATGGTTGCTTTCTTTTTCTACTTGTGAACGATACATGCCACTTTTCAAGGTGGCCAGTGCCTTCTGAGCAGGAGAACTGATCGTCTAGTTTAAAACACAAAGGCTGTCACTGCTCTACTGCTGAAACCTCCTCCAATGAGAGCCTGATGAGTGTTGGAGTGTTGTCCTCACTAATGTCTTCTAATCCCCAATCACCTTTCCCTTCTGCTGTCCAACAACAACCCCCACAGCCAAGTGTTTTAATGGAAAAAGATGGCTGGATAGTTAATATTAGTGTTTAAAAATTCATACTCTTTCCAGGAGGAAATCCTCACAATGCAATTTTCTATCTAGTCTGCTGACACTGGACTTGGCATGGGATCTAACTCCAGAGCCATGTCCTGCACGTGCAATCATTGTACTAGAAGATGAAACTTGGTTTTTATTCTTAAAGAAGCTTTGTCGACAAGCAGAACAAGATTCTTTGGGTATGTGCGTGTAGGGGTGTGTGTTTCTTAAGCATCTCTGATCATTAGTTAATTTTGTTAACATGACTTGGTTACCAATGACCTTCAAAGTCTTCTGTTCAGTGCCACAAGTACAAAACTGGAGGCAATGTGGACAGAAGTTTTTTTTTTTCCATTTTATTTTGAGGAGTGAAGAGGCATGACACTGAAATAATAATGACATTGAAATAATAATGATTACAGATTTTATTTATTGAGTAAATAAGTACCAGTTACCTACTATCAGAGCACTATTATTATTTCCCTTTTTATTTTTTCCATCACAACAACTGTGGTAAAGAACACATAAGTCATTTGGTGTTGTAAGTTTTATGCATTGGCCTGATAACTGCAACTCAGCAGGTCAAAACCACCAGCCACTCTGAGAGAGAAAGTTGAAGTTTTCTTCTTCCATAAAGAGTCTCAGTCATAGAAACCCACCAAGGTAGGGACAGTTCCACCCTGTCCTACAGGATCTCCTCTATGAGTTACTACTGACTCGATGGCAGTAAATTTGAGGTGAAACAAATAGCATATGCTTTCAGCCACAGTCCATTTTCAAACTCTATATAGTACAGTGTGCAAGAAGATTCCTTCAATGAAAAAAACTCAGTGTTTCATTTTTGCTTGTACCTTTATTTACACTACATAGTGTAGGCGTAAGGCATATATTGAGTCAGAAGCTTTGGGGATGCGGTAAGCTGTGAATGAGGGTTTGAGGAGTAGGAAAGGATGTGTTCAGTTCCAAGATGCATCTCCTATTTTCTGCTCTTTCTTTCTGAAACATTTTGTGGCCCTGCTCTATGACACAAGCTCGCTCATCAGAAGTGCTGGGACACAGGTCCTTGGCTTTCTAGAGGCATCGATAGGTTCTTTTGCTTCGCTTAATCCAGAAGCCACGTAAGTATTTCTGGAGGGTGTGGACAAAGACAGGGCTGTTCAATTCATTCTCTTGGTTGTTGTGTTCTTAGCTTGTCTTGGCCAGACTTGCTACTGCCATTGATGCAGTCTGAAGACCAAGACTGAGATCAGCTTTCAGTGTTGTGATTATGTGTTGCGCTGTAATCATCAAGGCCAGCAATGTGAGACCACCAGCACCTCCTTGGGAGGAAGATGAGGCTTTCTACTCCCATGAACAGCTATGGTCTCTTTTGAAACTCACCGGGGCAATTCTATGCTGTCCTCAAGGCTGGCTGTGAATTGGCATGGACTCGATGACTGTGAGTTCTTGCGAAGTACCGTCATAGATTTTGACATGATGGTTTTCGGTTCTACTGATTCAGAGAAAAATAAACCCACTTATTCTCTTCACTTATTCTCTCTGTACAACTAAAAATTAATTCATAGACAGTGAAACTAGTGAGGACTGAAACTAGAGGACACTACTTTAGTCTTACTAGGTTTTCTCCTTTCTGTCATCGTAGAAAATATTTTCTATTAGTAGAAAATATTTGAGTGTTTCTTCTCTAACAGGTTTCTGTTTTCATCTGTTTCCAGCTTTTGCAGTTTTTATTATACAACGATTTTCCAAGCAAATGCAAAGGACACATAATGTTCTTCTAAGGGTGATTGCTCCTCATTTTCACCTTCCAAAAATTGAGGTCCTTCTATAATGTTCAAAGAGAATCTCTGGATCACAACTTCAGAACCATGGACAGCTGCTTACGCTGCCTCTTGGCCCACCGTGCCAGACCAGCTGAATGAAAACCACCGTTATAAGAGAATCTTAAGAGAATTCTCTCAGTACCATTGGGTACAGATGTTAGGACTTAAGAGCTTCTTGTTCCGTAAAGCTGGTTGCACATCTTGACTATGTTTTTTTCTTGTGTAATTCAAATCAAAACATCAGGACCAATCCACTGAATTGCTTATTGCTATGATTCCAGAGATTAGAAGAGTACACTCATAACTGCCCTTGGCACAAGAGAATAGTTTTAGGCCTCAGAAAATAAGGCCAAAATTTCACTAGTGTTAGACTCTCTATGGGACAAAAGACACCTTTATCTCAAATTTACTTTAAGGAGAATATTGATTCAGTCTTAAAGGTGGTCAAAGACAGGACCAAAAGAAAGACACATCTGGGTAAAGGATATCGCTAACACCAGGTCATGATAGTGGGTAAGTATGCATGGTCCAGAGGCTAGTTAAATAAGGCATGAAACCCAAAGGAGATGGTCACAGATTCACGATTGGTGGCAGGTCAATATATCACAGCTACAAGTGGGACTACAGAAAAGTTTCAGATAGAAGAGTTTACAGGATTGCTTCATAGTCTTCTGAACAGGGCAATCTGGGCATGACTCATGAGTCGTGACTGTGTTATTCCCTGCTCCTATAGTGCCACCTCCAATACAGTGATACTGTTAAAAAGAACCACCCAGGCAAGCCCCTACAAGAGACTGGCTGTACATAAACTGGCTGGAGAGAGGTAGACTTACACTTCTTTGCAGTGCCTGAGAGCAAGAAAATTCTTATCCCTAATTAGTGATCAGAAGAAGTCCATGGAGGCTTAATCCATACCGAGATGCTGCAAACTGATTTTGAGTTTTCACTGTCACTATATATAGCCTTTTGCAAATAGGATCTCAGAAGTGAAGCTCTCAGGCATACTCTGTGACCTGATCAAAGAACCAGGATGTCTTAAAATCTACGTAAAAGTCCAGTGGACATTTGTACTGGGTATCCTTGTGTACAGCATACAGCTAGGGAATGGTGTAAATAGCTCCCCCCACACACACACACACAACACACACACCAAATGCATTATATCACATAGATCCAAACCCTTTCAATTGCATGATTTGTTGCAGGATTGCTTAATTTGTGTTGCTTGGTTTTGGTTTTAGCAATATTGCTAATGGTTCCCATTGTGTTTGCTTCTACTTCATAATACAGTGTATGTGAGGAGACTGTTTTTATACATTTCTTCATTACATATTGCTATACTTAGCTTCAAGTTCAAAATTATTGATTGAAGTGCACGCATGTGTGTATGTGTGTGTGTCTGTGCCTGTGTCCGTGTGTAAACTCAAACACATGTATTTAATAGAAATCTTAAACTGTTGACTAGGATTGATTAATGGGTGGAAATGCAAATTCTCATCAGTGGGTCAAGGAGAAGAAACTCTTTGGAAGTCCTGGCCACTCAGTTGTGCCTTTGATGTGGCTATACTGATGGTTTCTTCTAATCCCAGGTGAGGCTAAATTTGCATTTATCTTAGATAGTCTGATCCAGCTGGAAGCAAAGGAGGCTCTTTTGAAAGCTTGAATTTTGTCTCTTGGGTGCCTCAAGCTATGTAATACAGAGTACTGTCAGGATTTTTTCATGAGTGACATTAGAATGCCCTCCCCTCTCCTGGCCCCCACACCTCCCCATTTCCATTGTAGTGAAATACTTCAGAGACAGCTTTTCTTAACTAGATAAAATTATAGCTAGAAATTCTTTAATGGTCCACAGAGAAAGGAATGATGTAGGACAAACTCTTACTGTACTTGTGATTTTAAATCTGGACATTAATTTACCAAGATCAAGAGAGGGTTTATAGTTTCTTTTCATGAAATCAAAGTCCACGCCATGCTCAGTCCATGTTCTAAGCCCAAAGCAAGTGTCTCCTAAGGTTTGTGAGTGATGAATTCAGAATTCCAAAGGTCAGTGCAGGACTGTAAACTCTCCCTCCTCTTGGCATAAAAGAAACACGCTAGTTTGAAACTCATTTCAAGGATGCACTGACAAATAAGCCATCTGATTGTAGCGTAAGCGAAGGTCAGCAGCTTAATGCCCTATTTACAAATCATTCTTAGTCGCTCCCTGAGAGCCCACTGCTTCCCAGCAAGTGGTGGTTAACTTGCCTCCATATCCTAGATGTACTTGAATGTAAGAATGTTGCTGTTCTCATTTTATAAAGCTTTATGTATGTAAGTGCACATGTGTGTTGTTTTTCCTACTTCTTCTAGTTCCAACTAATTTAGAAAGGAGTTTGGGGGCAGGTACAAAATACGAGTTTTTTCAATTTTCCCTATTTATATCTGTAACCTACCTTGCAGCAGCTCTCTTTGCACTTGGTATTGTATAGAGCATGTATAAGTGAGCAGTTGTTTCTAAGCAGCCATTTTTAATCGCCACTGTGATAGCAAAATGATTAAGCACAACTCCGTTTTCATGTGATTTCTGGTCTAGATGCATTATAGAACACAGTTATAGAAGAAAGATTTCTTTAGATGTGAAAAGACTTATGACTG